>MJUU01036892.1:39080-101274 GCA_002080025.1 Modiolus philippinarum | reverse complement strand
GGGTCGCGACCCCGGTTACGCGTTTTTGACCCCGAAATATGTCGATTTCTCAAAGTTGTCGGATTTTAATGAAATTTGGTTTCCAGGTAGCTTTCATGGTCCTGATTACAAAAAGGGGTCGAAAATTTTTTTCGGCCGCCATTTTCAAAATGGCCGCCATTCGAAATTTTGTTCTCGCTATATCTCCGAAACAATAAAAAATTTATGAAAACATTATATTGCAAAAATGTTCCTGTCATTGAGATCTACATTTGATTCAATTGAACGAAAACTCTGCGACGAACCGTTTTTGAGTTATAGCCCTTGACGCGTTTCCGAAATTGGTTTTTTGCGAATAACTTTGCAACGCTAACAGATAATATAGTAAACATATATGTTTAAAGTGATCAGCATGAAAAGACCTTCAATTTGAGTACCAGGTTGAAGGTCATCGGTGACCTTTGACCTTGACCTTTGACCTTGACCTTTGACCTTGACCTTTGACCTTGTTAGCAGACTAACTCGGAAACTGTAATAGATAGCTGAAAAATTATATCAGCAAAAATGTTCATCATGTCAAGGGCTACATTTGTCTCATTTGGACTGAAGCTCTCAGATGACTCCCTAGAGAGTTATTGCCCTTGACGCGTTTCAGAAGTAGGTTTTTTGCGTATAACTTTTAAACCTTTACAGATAGTATGGTCATGTAACATATCAAATTAATCAGTAAGAAGAGACCTTCAATTTGATCCCAAGGTCAAAGGTCATAAAGGTCATCGGTCAAGGTCATAGCAAAATTTTTGGGTTTTTTATCTTTAAATCTTTAAAACGATTAGAAATAGCTACTCTAATATATTGGAGACAATGCGCGTCTCATCAAGATGACTTTAAACATTTGACATAACAAAACATAGCATAAAACATAACATTGACTGGGAAAGACCTTGCAATTGTTCTCTGATTTTAATTGTATTTACAACTTTCATCACAGTATTTCAAAGTTTTCATGTATTATTTCCGTCTAGATGAGGAAGATAAACAACCGTTATTTAGTTGCGTAATTCCTACAAATATAAATGTACGATAAGCAGTGAGTGTCATTTAATATACATCCAGATATAATTATGGAAGACTTATTCCGTGTATTACAGCAATTCAACTGTATTTATCCTTGAATATACCGGAACCTGATGTATAATATTACACAGACACACGTCACATTTGTGTTTATTTATGCAAATTGTTGTGTATTTAAATATGTTGACATTTTACCCATAATTATGGTAGCATAAATTGATTTTAAATCCTCGTTATTTGGGACACATAACTTATGATTGTTAATATTGTATTTTTCAGTTTGTTAATATTGTATTTTTCAGGTTTTTATCAATTTGTTTACCGGCTAATTAAAATAGTAGAGCAACACTTGGTTTGTATTTTGAATTGGGCCACGAACTAGCTGAATCCGGCTCTGTACAACCCCTTCACTGAGATGCTTGTCATGATATATGTCCTGGAGATATCTGTGAGATTTGATGATAAGACATTTGATATAATTAAACAGATATATCATGGACTTCGGGGTATTTGCCAAACATACAAGCCTTTAATCTAAATTTCCCTCGCCTGTTCGGCTCAGGAGTTTTATCGCCCGCGACTTATATCTGAAGGGAATACCCCTCCTTGTCATGATATATCTGTGCAAAATTTCTAACCCTCTTTTCGAATTCACTTGTTCAAAATATGACATAGTGATTGGAAGGACAAAAGAACTGATTCTGGTGTTGAGAACAAGAAGTACAGCGTATAAAACCGAAGCAAAGCATATGGAATTTCTAGTGCCATAAGTATTTAATATTGAAACGAAAAATGCAACCACGAAAAATGTTTTGGAGACCATGATAGACGAATGTACCTTCAAATTCCAAAAGTCTGTAAAATCAGCAATGTTGAAAATATCGTATATTCTAAAGAAACATCTTAACTACAAGGTCGAGAAATGCAATAATATACAATTATTCATTTCATATAAGGTGAACATCACAAGGGTTGATCGTGTTATTATACAGACGCTAAAATTTAACAGACATGATATAAGGTATCAAATTTTATTATTAAAATAAACTGTTTTGAGATAACAAATTATTGCACAAAAGGTTTTGGCAAACAGCGTGTTTTAAGATTTTTAGGATCTTCTATTCTGTATATACATAACTACAGCTATCATACATGTAATTTGCCTAGTAATAATTTGATTAAATGAAGATAAATACAGTTGACTTCATAAAATAAAGACGACGTCACTCTTGAGAGAATGTGGCACCAAAAAAACAGCGTATATTTCATTAATTACTTGAATAAACAGTTTTCCAGACCATAAGTCCAATCTGACCAAACCAAGAGCATGATTACATCCGGTTTAGAGGGGATAATATGATGTTTCATGAGTGGAACAACATCGTTGTTCCGTTCTTGGCGTAAATTTTGAAAAACATTAAAATTGATTCAGATTGCATTATATAAAATATATTTTGTTAGGTATAATAATATCATGTACAAAAAACCCGAAGTTATTTCATCATCAAAATCATATCATTATTCATTTCAGTAAGAATCGGTTTTTTTTCTAAACACATTTAGTATTGCATATCGAAATACTTTTTTTGTTTTAATACCCTTTCACTGAGATGCTTGTGATATTTGTTCCAGAAACATCTGTCTTTTGATGATAGAAACATTCAGTATAATTAAACAGATTTATCACGATCGTCGGTGTATTTTCCAAAAATTGAAGTCGTCTTTGGTCTAAATTTCCCGAACCTGATTCCCTCGCATTTAAGGCTCGGAAAATTTAATCGCCCGTAACATACATTTTAAGCAAATACCCCGCCTTATCATGATATACAGTGCTCCCTCATTATATTGCCCCTATTTAAAGGCGATCACTCTCTTATCGCCATCCATTTTAAGTTCCATTTTTCAAAAAGTTAAATAATTTCAGTTTGATTAATCTCCTCGATTTATCCCCACCCCACTTATCGCCGAAATTTTCCCTGGTCCCAAAGGTGGCATAATTACAAGGGTGCACTGAATATCTCTTCAAAATTTCTAATCCTCTTTTCAGGCGAACTTGCTCAAAATCTTACAGAGTGATAGGAGGGAAAGAAGAACTGATTCTGGTGTGGAGAAAGGAAAAACATAGACGACAACCACAGCGTAAACCCCAAGCAAAGCACGTTTAATATCTATAGTGCAATAAGTAAAATATTGAAACGAACAATTTCACAGCCAAAAAAAAAAAAAAAAAAAAAATTACATCATACAATCATCTTGAAAGAGAAGGCGTATTAGTTATTTCAGTTATATTAGCGACATTATATTTTCAATCAGTTGTTTCTAAACACAGTAAATATATGAGATTTAGAAACAAAGCATAAAACAAAATCGCATAATGGTCTTTATTTGCTGTAGTGGATTATTAATTGAATATGACTTCTGCTTCGTTTGTCCGGCAGTAAATAACAATGTTTTCAATTGATGTAGATTATTTTCTTTATTTTTTTGTAGAATTAGTAACCGGGGACGAAACAAAAACATAGATACAAGGGTAACTATATACAGAAATGCATCCTTGGGGTTTTTCTAAATATTAACTGTTTGTAAGAATGATGTTATATTGCTGAAGACCAAAGTAACAGTAATATGTAAAACAATATTCTAATATGGCGTCCTTGAAACGTTTTGGGAATACAACAGGCTTTTAGGAACATCCTCTTAGTGCCACCTGGAATTTACTAACCATATTATAATCGAAATAGATTATTGTAAGCGGGCTGTATGCCAATACGAACATGGTCAAACCTTATGTTTGTCTATATTTCATACCCCCGAGGGAACCCCGGGGTATAGAAATAGGACCTAGTATTTCCGGCTTGCGGGGCATGACCCCTCCTAAACGGGGCTTACCCCGAGGGAACCCCGGGATATAGAAATAGGACCCATTCCGTGGTTGTGCGGGATTAATAAATACACAACCCATCTTTCGGATGGGGTGTAAACTCAGGTCAACGTGTTGGAAGAAATGCCACGCTTGCTGCACTTAAAGAACCCTTGTAGCAAGCTCTTTTTTGAGTGGTCCGTAGGTGATCGGCTACAAGGCTTAATTCCCCGCCCCTTTCGATTTCACCCAAATTTTTCAGCGGCAGTCAGAATTTCCCGTCCCATGACCCTTTCTATACCCCAAAGTAATTATTTATTAACAAACTTGTTCTCGTCTTGATATAGCTGAAATATTGCTCAGGAGACGTTCGACAATATTCAATCAATCAGTCAATCAATATTTTATATATGGGTTTGCGAGGGGTTAAATTTACAAATATAAAGGTCACGTCCATGGTTAACTGACACTCTAAAATGGCTCTTGTTAATCACCATTCAATATAAGTATTATTTATACCACGTTTCTTACGAATTAATATTATTAAACAAACGAGCTGTGCGAGTTTGTTAAAATATATTAATGAGTAAGAACGTGGTACAAATGTTTTGTAACATAAATATTCATGAGTGATTGACAGTTCGATAAATTTAGGAACAAACCCTTATCCAATCAAAGTCAAGCACTTGTGCAAGCTTGTTAGTGAGACACGTGTTGTTTTGATGCTTTGTAAAAATAGTATAGATTGACAGTTCATTGTATAAACCCGATCTGGACACAGGACATGACCTAGGCAATGATGTTTGATTGATCTAAAAGTTCTCGGCACAGTGAGAGGGAAAAACATCGGGGGAAAATGCATTCATCACCATCCCCGACAGACAGAAAACCCGGAATTGGTTGGCGATTTATATGCGACAACGATATCTCAATATTTCATAGACAGTTAGCACAGGATTAATTAAGTTAAATGTGGTACTGTCTCTTTTCGATCTCTAATCCCATTATTTGGTATTTTTGACGTTCAGGATTTACGTCGATGTGCTCTTCGTCATTTAACATGGACTAGCTTTCGACCTTTAAAATAATCGTTTCCTTCTGAGGACCCCACTTTTTCCGAGATTCACATTTTTTTGTAAGCATATGTTTCGTTACATGCTTTCTTATTTTCGTATTTTCACACATTTATTTCATTGACATATACAAGGGAAGGCGTTCCAGGGATTTTTTTCCTGGAACACCGCCTCTGTTTTACGGCTTGATCCGCTGGTATTACGACCCCCCCTTTTTTTTAAGACTTGATCCGCTGGTGTAATGAAATGTTAAAAGAATGATGAACTGTTTAACTACTGGTGGAATAAAAAAACAACATGAAGGAAAGGCAATGCCACAATTTGAATTTAAAACATGATTATTGGAAAGAGAGGTCACAAGTCGAAAGAAAAAAAATCATAAAACATAGCTCGATAAAGAAGGACTGTTAATCTGCGGTAATTTTATTTAAAAGATACAGTGAAACTATGAACATCTGTAGGCGGAGATCAACAGGAAGTGGGCGGAGGGTAATCCATGGTTTAACATAAGAATTTGAAGGTTAAACCATGGTTTTGGCTCCGCCTTTTTGCCGTGCATTTGAATGGATGATATGTCATGTGGCGTCAATTTTATGGTTTAACTTGCAATGTCTTATTTTATACCATAGTTTTTCACAACGTTCAAAATAAGCATGATTAATCCATAACAAGATCAAAGGAAATTTGTCCTATTATGTTACAATGCTTAATAACCATATAATTCGCACATGTGCAAATGGTATCGGAGTAGCAGTAAAAGGGATGTAAAACATGTTTCTAATTTTGTTCGCCTTCATATGTGAAGGAAATAAAGGTTAAGAGCAGTTATTTACTAAATCATGCCTCTCAGACACGTAAAAAGGTATTATCTTGCTTTTGATTTTGGACTTGCTTCTGTTTGAAAACGTCAGATTGTGATTTGTGACGTCATATCATCAGACAGTAAGAGAGGTGGGAAATAAATCAATCTCTTGGGTCGCTTCAGAACGCAGGTGATTTTTATACAACTATTCGAGTTACTCAAAACTTAATAGCCTGAAGAATCTTAAAATTATTCAGTAAACAGTTGCCTTTACACATCAAAAAATCACTATGCACTAAAATATCTCGGGACAGTCGGCTACAAATATATATAAGCTTTTCATGAGGTTGACAAAATAATTTGATCATTACTCTCCAGTATTAAAATTATTTTTGTTCTTGTACTTATACAAAAATACTCTTACCATATGTTATATCTTTCTCTGATTCCTTTTGTAACGACTGTCTGCTTAAACTTAGGTTGAGACGGTAATGTCAATGCACCCGGTCCAAGTGTGTGAGTCATATCTATTATCTCGAATCCAAAATCACATGATTGCTTCACGTAACTGCAAACTTAAAAAGAGAAAACAAATAAACTAACATATGTTGTTGCATTTCCATCTTCCTAAGTCAAGAATTTGATGTCCTTCACCACAAATCCTTGAAAGATTTGGCTTATCTTACATTTTCTGGGCTGCTCCACTACACCAGAAGCAAAATCAAACAAAATTTCCAAAGCTGGATTTATTCTTTATTCGTCTTATTGCATTTCATCAAGAGAAGGCCCCACAGAAAATAACTGGCATCTGTTCAAACCAAATGGCTCATTAGTTGCATATTGTGTAAAGAAGCATCCCAGAAAATATATAAGCCAACTATATGTCAAGGGTTTGTTAAGAAGACACATGACTTGAAATGACTAAATACCGAAAAGATGCATTTAATATTTAAAAGAAAGACAGCTTTGATAAATACATATGGAATATAGGACATTTCGTTTTTGATACGGCCTTTATAACGGTCAGTATCAAGTGAGCCCGTAATGGCGAGCTTGATGCATTACGCCATGATAAAGTCCGTATCAAAAACAAAATGTCCTATATTTCTTTTATCGGTAAGGCCAAATTAAATTTTGTTTGTTTCCCCTTTTACGACCGACCCAGGAAAATCGGCCCGACCCAAAAAATTATTTTGACCTCCGTGAAAAAAGATTTTTTTCTCGGTCTGTTTCCGGAAACGGTAGACAATTTTCTCCCTTTTCGGAAGTCATCCGCTGTTATCATTGATATTAGGCACATCGTCGGATGTTACCATTGAAGTGAAGGTCATCATCGTAATGGACAGCACATGGTGCGAATCATATATAACGAATTGAAAACGACATGAAATTAAATTAAAATACGCGGAGGAATTTTTTTAGGACGTCACGGATATTATGAAAAATGGTGCCCTGAATTGAAATTAATGTAGAGAAGAGATATGTAAATGTGACCGTCTCGACGAACAAAACCTGGAAAGTTCTGCGATCCTGTTCACCTGGAATATGGCGTTTATAAAAGTACCGCAATCAGCTTTAATTGACACTAAATAAATGTTTGAAATTCACTTTAAAGACCCGAGACAAATAAGATTAGCTACAGCTGACCTGCCAAAAAGTTTTCAAGATGACAATGGACGATGAGACCAAAGGAGTCGGAAATTTTATCAATATTTCATTTTAAGTAGAAAAAAAAGCCCATACAATATGCAATGGCTAGGTCCGCGAAATTTCATCGTATGTGGCTAAGTATTTCAACTTGAACTGAAATAATAATAGAATTTCCGACTTTTTAGACTAAATGCCCTACCAAAATAAAAATTCTGAGGGCAACCAAAGGTTTACAAGAACAAAAAGTCTTTAAAATTAACTGTTATCTAACATTTTTCTTAGCATCGAGTCAGGGATCTTCGCTTTCTATAAGGAGATCTCTACCCCCAACTCGGTGCCTTCTCAATGCGATAGACCCCTCTCTCATTTACTTCTTTAGGTTATTGATCCATCCTGAAGGCACTCCTGTTTTTAGAGGTTTGTGTTTATAGTATGTTGTGTTTGTTTCGTCTTCCTTTACGTACACTCCAGGTAAATGATCCTTGGAATCACATATATTCTGGATTTATGATTTTGGTACTTTATTCTGCAAATTTGTTTAACCCACGTGGTCTAGTCCCACTTGGTGTTTTCTTAAATAACTTTATTTGCATAAGTTAAAGTGACAGTTTTTCACCTGGTCCCTTTCTTGCATCCATCCCGGAACCTGAAAAAGTTTTCAGGGTCCTCGGCTACAGAGCTACCGGATGCGTCCCCATTTGGTGCATAGGGGAATGCCCCGTCTATGCGGGGTAGTCAGGTCATAACGCGGAAAGTCTGGCCACAAACCAATGTAGCCAACCTTTTTTGGAGAAACGCCATGCTCCATGCAGAGTAAAGAGACCCCTTAATGTCTAAAGAGAGCAGAGTCACTGGGACTCGTAAAGATGGCTAAATTTCCTGCCCTTACCCATTTCTCCCCTTTTCCAGTGGCAATCAAACTCGCTGTCCCTTCCACCTTTGTTTTTTTTCTTCTTTTACTTACATATTTTTTTAATTGATAAACTTGTTCTAGTCTTGATATACTGCTCCATGCAGTATAAAGAGACCCCTTTATATTGTCTTAAGAGAGCAGAGTCACAGGGACTCGTATAGAAAGCTAAATTTCCTGCCCCTACCCATTTCTCCCCCTTTCCAATGGCAATCAAACTCGCTGTTTCTTCCACCTTTGTTTCTGTCTTCTTTTACTTATACTTTTTTGAATTGATAAATATGTTCTTGTCTTGATATAGCAAAAATATATGCTCACTGGCAATAATCTCTAACTAACCAATCAATAAATCTTGAATCCATTTTATCCAAAGATGACCATTTTAGAATAGATCCCATTAACCTAAAGCTAGTAAAATCAACAATTTCTTACATCGTTTTGTTTAAGACTTCTGCAGTGTATAGAGTCAAAAATTCTCCTGTAGAGCGATGTATGCTCTAAATATTTGAAGTATAGTGTTCTTGAGAGAATTTCTCGCTTTCAAATGTTGACATTTTATTTTTTGTTATTTCCAAAAGTTATTCTTTCTACCTGTAGAAAGTGCCCAAATCTCACTGTTTTATATTATCCCAAGTACTTGCAATTGAATCAGTGAGTACCCCATGGTTGTTTATATGTTGTGATTGTCTTCTCTTATAGTCTTTTTGTTGGGCAACGGATGACAGCGGTTGTAAGAACACCTTGCCAGTTAATTTATGTTTGTTGACAAAAACTCCTCATCCATGAGTTAAATAGCATTGATGTAACGTTCCACATCTATCAAAGAGGTCTGCTCAAACAGGTGCTTGGGGCCGTCTTTAACTTAATATGAGTTATGAGGAAGGCCGGAGAGAAAAGCTCATTGTTGAATGTCTTTGATATGGTGACTTCAAGATAAAGAACAATAATAAAACATTGTTGCGTTGCTTGGTTTTACCATTGTATGTGTAGAAACTTTCTCATTTGCATTTACTCCATAACCTTTCACTGGTTGTTGCCAAGTTCTTCCAGAAAGTATGTGTATTTTAAAATAAATGTGTGAATATCCAGGACAATAACTGGCATTACTCCTATCCAAAAAATATTGACCACTTAGATCCAATTAAACCTAAAGTCAGCAAAAAACGCCAATAAAATCAGCCTTGCCAAGTTTTTCCAGGGAATAGGTGCATGCCAGACCGAATTTTCTCTGAGTGTGTTATTCAACTACCTTTGAAAGTTCCATCATCAATAAATTGACTTTTTTTGCGAAATATGTATTCAGGGAAATGATTCATATTTGTCAAGTCATAATCGTTTCATCAGCCCTTACATCTGTAAAAACATGGATGTTTATGAATGAAAATGTGTCATGCATATAGTGTTGGCAAATATATTCATAAATCAGGGTCCTTTTCTTTCAAAAAATACACCTCTACGTACCCATTTGGTTCTTTGTCAGAAAAAAAAAATATTTTACCTACCTATCTACCCACCACTTGGAGTGTAGGGTCGTAAAAGGGGAAACAAACAATTCTTTAAGGTTGGCCTAATTCACATAATGAAAAAAAGAACTCTATAATAAATTGAAATAAGCCGTTTCTTTTTAGCACAGTAATACATTGTTTGTTGCAATAATTTATATGCATTCTTCGCGTATGAACACGAAAATTAGTACCAAAACATGACAGCATAGCAACCAGCACGTGACGCCTTGACCCAATGATTTCGTGATAATGTTCTGTTCGGTCATACTAAGATTATCAGTTCGTAGATCAAAGAAAATTCATACAAATTACCGATAAACTTTCACACACCACATCTTTTTGTAAAATGTGAATACACAAAATAAATTTTAAAAATATACAAATTTGTATTTTATCAAATATGATAAAATACAACATTCAACATCGAATTACTTACTATTCTAATATGACTCTCTTCTATGGCTTTGGAAACAAAGCTATGTACTAATTCCAACAATATGTTTTAGCACATGCGTATATTTATTACAAAAGGACATTCGTAATGTGCAGTTTCACGTTTTATTCACTCAATATTCATGTGTAAATAAACTTTTAAATAAAGGATCACCAAAAAGCTGCAACAAATAATGACAATAATAGAAATTTACAACAGTTACTAAATTTAAGACTCGGAACTGAAATTGGCATAACCGTAACCTAGCAACGAATGTGTTGGTGTTATGAAATCTTATCTATGTTGCATATCATGCTCTACAATTAAAATATAAAAACTTTAATTTTTAATGTTAATAACATTATTAATTTGACTTTTATTCATTTTCTTTTCTTTTTTGGCTTCAAATATAAAATAACTAAGTAGTCATATAAATCAGAAATACAACCAGCTCACCTTAATACCCGCTTCGATTTTAAAATATCCGTATTTTATATTTTTACAACAGATTATTTGTATTAATTCATAAGCTTATGAGCAACTTGTATTGATAAAAAAAACGAATATAGATTTATCTTTCTCCATTTATGTGTGTTTGCATGCAAGTTTCCAAAATATTTTAATTCTAGTGTCAAACCCAATATCGCTCTCTAAGAGCCGCTTCGAATGTTCAAAACTCTTGTTAAATATATTAGAATCGAAATAGATTATTGCAATTGGGCTCTATGCAAATTAGAACATGGGCAGACCTTATATTTGACTTCATTTTATACCTCGCTATCGCTCGGTATAAAATATTGACAAATATAAGGTCTGCCCATGTTCTAATTCACATAGAGCCCGCTTGCAATAATCTATTTCTTAAATAATAACCCATCTGCAGAAAATTAATTTACAGTATTTTCGATATTTCAGTTATATTTTAACCCCTTAAAATTGACCCCTTAACGTTTTAGTTATAAAAGAACTTTGATGTGATTAACTATGATATCTACTAATTCTCCTATTCTCCTGTCTGAAATGGAGATTACAGTGAATTATATCCTAGGGATAACAATTGATCTTATCCTATTATATGTTCAACAAAGCGGTTGTCTTGTAAGAAGCCGGAAATGCTTACTCTTACACCTGATCTCACCCTTGGTTTTTATGATGATCCGTGTTGTTCATCTGTATGTGTGTACCCTTTTCTCTTTTCTTTGCATTTCTTCGTATATCTATGTTTCCGATGTTGTCATTGCCTTGGACAGACTAACTTACTGCACAAATGTATATAATCTATGTTACATTGTTAATGATTTTGGTTTTCAAAATGTAAGTCGATATTCAAACTTAAAATGCAATTTCTGCATAATTATACTTATTCAAACTAAGAATGTATTTATTTATCTACAAGGGACAAAAAAGATTTTGTGTAAAAATTCGTCTTCAGCTACATGCAGATGGACATTTTCTGACCTTATTTGTTTTGAAAACAAAATTGCATTTATTTTTGTTGTTTTTTAAATCACTAAATGTAGTCTACATACATTTGAAATTCTACCAGACAAAGTACAAATACCCCGAAATCGATCAAAGATAAAGTAAACTAGAGGCTCACAGGAGCCTGTATCGCTCACCTGGTGACTGGTTTTATTCATTGTCACGAAGAGACCACCCATTCATACTATAAATCAGTTCACCAGATGTTACATTTTCAATCTTGGATGAGTTACAAACATTAAAATTACAAACTTTGAAAGGGAACACCAAAAGGCAATCGTAACCAAACTTGGTTCCAATTGGCTCAGTAGGTTCAGAGGAGAAGACATATGAAAGCTTTTCCCATAGGGTCCCTATATTATACTACGTTCCACGCTGGTGGCCATCTTGGATGAGGTACGAACGTCAAAATCACAAACTTTGAAGGGGACAAGCCAAGGACTATTGTGGCCAAGTTTTGTTGAATTTGGCTTGGTAGTTTCATTGATTGATTGATTGAATATTGTTTTACGTCTACTCAGCAATATTTCAGCTAAATCAAGACGAGAACAAGTTTTTTAATAAATAATCACTTTGGGGTATGGAAAGGGCCATGGGACGGGAAATTCTGACTGCCACTGGAAAAGTAGGGTGAAATCGAAAAGGGCGGAGAATTTAGCCTTGTAGCCGATCACATACGGACCACTCAAAATAAGCTTGCTACAAGGGTTCTTTAACGTGCAGGAAGCGTGGCATTTCTTCCAACACGTGGACCTGAGTATACATCCCATCCGAAAGATGGGTTGTGTATTTATTAATCCCGCACAACCACGGAATGGGTCCTATTTCTATATCCCGGGACCCTCGGGGTCAGCCCCCGTTTAGGAGGGGTCATACCCCGCAAGCCGGAGATACTAGTTCCTATTTCTATATCCCGGGGTTCCCTCGGGGTTGGTACAATGTAGTTTCAGAGAAGAAAATCTTTGGATGCATTTCCCATAGGGTCCCTATGTTAAACTATGATCTCGGCTAGCAGCCACCTTCAATGAGGTATGAACATAAAAATCACAAACTTTCAAGGGGACCACCTAAAGACTATTGTGATCAAGTTTGGTTCGAATTGGCTCAGTAGTTTCAGAGAAGAAGATATTTGAATACATTTTAACTGGGTCCTATGTTAAACTGTGTCCTGTGCTGACGACCATCTTGGATGAGGTACGAACATAAAAATCACAAACTTTAAAGGGGACCAGCCAAGGACAATTGTATCCAAGTCTGGTTCCTATTGGCTTATAGTAGTTTCAGGAGAAAAGACCGTTGAATGTATTTCCCATAGGGTCCTCATGTTAAACTATGTTCCCCGCTACAACAAAAATCACAAACTTTAAAGGGGACCACCTGAGGACTATTGAGACAAAATTTGGTCCACATTGGCTCAGTGGTTTCAGAGGAGGAGATCTTTGAATGCATTTCCCATAGGGTCCTATGTTAAACTATGTTCCCTAGTGGCGGCCATCGTGGATGAGATGCTAATCTGCTGGACATATGTAGAAATTGTAGTCCTGGAAAAGCTCAACACTTTTGGAATTCACATTTAACCTCCATCTCGAACAATTTTTGAAATAATAGTAAAAATGTTGGTCGTCAGATTTTCTTAAAACTTGCAGGGTATGTGGATCTTACTATGCTGACCATTTTTGTAATATAAACATTACTTCTGTCTTCTACCATTTTCAATATATAAGACTGAAAGTAACAAAAAAAAAACGAAAATTTTACGGGAAAGGGGCAATAACTCCGAGATGGGTTATCGGATATTCTTCAAAATTGCAGGGTGGGTAGATCTCATCATGCTGATTATTTTTACCGCATGTCAGATTTTTGATATCTGTAACGGTTTTCGAGTAATTTGTAAAAACGGCAATTTACCCTTATGTTCTATTTTTAGTAATAGCGGCCATGTTGTTTGGTATACGGACATAAAAATCATAAACTTGAAAGAGCATACCCTGGTGATGATTCAAGCCAAGTTTGGTTAGTATTGGCCCAGCAGTTTGAGAGGAGAAGATCTTTGAATAAAAGTTAACGGACGGACGATGGACGCCGAGTGATGGCAAAAGCTCACATGGCCTTTTGCCAGGTGAGCTAAAAAAAAGACTGCTTATTTTGTATCAATTTTTTTTGAAATGGACACGAACAATCAATAGCTTTTATTTAAGTATATGATTGATGTGTATTGTTATTATACTTCATTATATTTTTTTCAGCATTAATAGGAAACCGGAAGGGATATGGAGTGAATGTACATGTGACAAAAACGCAAACGATGCGTAGAAAACTCCAGTTTATCAAGTACAGTGCTTTTATTCCTGTCTACATCTTCAACTAGAGGTGAACAATATTCACCCCCTCAAGCGAGATCAAGAATCCCCTAGCATGCACTTAATACATCTTTCGCGTTTTGTTCTTTCTAACGTTTCATTTTTCACATGAGAGTTTTTTTTCTTTTTAATGCCATATAAATAAAAAGAATTGAGGGTAATTAGTTATATACCATAGAATATGACTGATAATGGGTCTGCAGAAAGTTTTACTGCACGTCTGGTCTTCTGCCTTTTTATTTGTTAATTACGCTGCTACCGATTAAATAGTCACTAGACTTTGGGTTACCAAAATAGTAATAACGGTTATTGGCAACTTCCTATCAGATGAACACCGTGCTTTTTGTTTGCCTTCATTTGTCCATGTCTTAAATGCAGATGATTCACATGTCAAAGTAAAGCCTATACATTTTGTATGACAAGCTGCTATGTTCATCATTGGCATTTACACTGTAAACCAACTTGAAGTTAATAAAGAATGATCTGTTTCAGTTAGACTATATACTTATATAAATAGTTCAGGTGTTAACTGTGAAACTATATACTTGAACTGTTTAGACCAATTTGAACATAAAAGTCTTTTGGATTGTATCCTTTCAAGTTTTCGATTTCTATGTTGCTACCTCATCTAAGATAGCCGACAGCGAGGAGCAAAATATGTGTATGCGGGATCCGCCGTGCGCGGTCCCGGCTTATGAATAGGCCCGCAGCATCCTCTGAGCTTGGAGTATGAGTCTTCCTAACAGAGGACCCCGAGGGTCCCGGGATATAGAAATAGGACCCATTCCGTGGTTGTGCGGGATGAATAAATACACAACCCATCTTTCGGATGGGATGTAAACTCAGGTCCACGTGTTGGAAGAAATGCCACGCTTCCTGCACGTTAAAGAACCCTTGTAGCAAACTCTCTTTGGGGTGGTCCGTAGGTGATCGGCTACAAGGCTAAATTCCCCGCCCTTGACGATTTCACCCTACTTTTCCAGTGGCAGTCAGAATTTCCCGTCCCATGGCCCTTTCCATACACCAAAGTGATTATTTATAAACAAACTTGTCCTCGTCTTGATATAGCTGAAATATTGCTGGGTAGACGTTAAACAATATTCAATCAATCAATGTATGCGGGATAGTCAGGTCATAATACGGAAATCCTAACTGCGAACCATTGTAGCCAAACTGCGTGGAGAAACGCCACGCTCCATGAAGTATAAATACCTCTTCTATATTTTTTCTAAGGAAAGCAGACTCATTGCTGAAAAAAGACTTACATTCCCACCCACACCTATTTCTACCATTTTCCAGCGGCAATCAAAACTCGTTGCTCCGGTTTTCCCTTCCACTGTTCTTTCCTTCTTGTTATTATATAATAATGTAGAAAGATAACAGGAAACACTTACAATGGCCGATTAGTACAATCACATGCCACAAACTATCAGGACACTGCACAAGAAAAACAATACAACGATGAAAGACAAACATAGACAACGATAGGAACTCGGGATAGCCCGACTTGATACCGGCACTAGCAATAGCTAGTGGTAGAGTTAAACCGCTTTATGGGTACACAAACCTCCCCTTTCTCTATCCCGTATCCCTATAGTATAATAAACATACAGTAAAATAAAACCTAATACAGGTAGACTAATTGTGGTCTCGTAATGTATTACCTGTGTAAACATTTCATTTCTTATTACGTCACGGATCATGGTCAAACGTCAGAAGTTAACATGTGGTATTTTGCGGAGAACGTCAAGTATCTGTGGCCAAGAGTTCCTGAGACAATGTGCAGCATCTACCGGTAAGTTTTGATTTAATATATTTTATAAGTAAAATGACGGATTCCAAATATCGTGGCATGTCACATTTTTTAATTGTAACGTGAATACTTAATCGAATTCCATTTCCGAAACATCGTTGAAGTCGTCTGTTATTGGCTTTTGTAAATAATTCCTTGTCGTGTACACATGTGCAAAGAATTTAGATAAATCCGCAAAAGAAAGTGTGGAAAATAATTAGGGACAATAAAAAAATGTGTCAGTTTGTTTTGAATGTTGTGATTTCTATGTCTGTGCTTTGTATCTGTCTAACGTCATTGTTTTCTGTGTCTAACGTCATTGTTTTCTGTGTCTAACGTCATTGTTTTCTGTGTCTAACGTCATTGTTTTCTGTGTCTAACGTCATTGTTTTCTGTATTCTCGTTTTGGTCATGTCTTTGGACTTCGATTTTTGTAAATTTCACTCTTTGTTCCTTCGTTGTTTTATAATAAATAAATGGTCAAAATTTGATGTATGTCAACACTTGTGAACTGAATATTTTATACCCCTAAACGAGTTTTTCAACAAAAAGATGAGTTCAGATGTCCAAGCTGCAAATGAATGATGACCACGGACCATATTTAAATATATACATCCTTGCCAAGAAATATTTTTTAATTTGCTTTCTGTTTTAACTTTCAAGCTGACTGTTGTAAAATTCACCAAAGTTTTTCATAGAAAAATTTCCATAGTGCTGTATGTTTCATCTTGAATTTATGGCCTTATTCTGCTGTGGACAATTGAATTCTCAAAATAAATTGAATGGAACTGTTATTTTAAATCTCGAATGGTCTTCCATACAAAGAATTTTGGATTCTTTCTAGACTTTTCATTTTAACTGGCGATATCCTATATACACCGGAAATACATCACACAACTTTTACGGTAAATGGTGTAACATCACATTTTTATTTATTCATAGTTGCTTTAACATTTATAGCTGAGAATTAATAGTTATCCAGTTATCTCAAGTGTTTGTCTTCTCATTGTTTGGAAGACAAAGTAAAACTAATCGCGTATACATGAGTGGTAAACCGGTTTTCCTACAAGTACACCGGAATCATACTCCAAGACCACAATCTTGAGAAGGAAAGGATAAGACAAAACGTAACTAAGAAAAATGGGCCCAAGATTGTTTGCCGCTAATCTGCTGGCTATCTCAAGGAGCCTAGTCTGCTGGTAAAACACTGTTGGTACTTCGGAGTAAAAATCAAATTCAAAACGTCCCGAAGGGTTTGGTGAGGAATTATCATTGATTTCAGTGGACATCGGCAGTATCAGCGACAGACCAGTATACCTTTTAAATCTTCAGTTTATTGGATCCTAAAGCCAAATTAACGGACTCGTGAAAAATATCCTGTCAATACGCCTCATTACGTTTTTTTTTTCAATTGATTAACTCTTTAATGTTTTGATATAGCTTAAATGGAAAAAAACAAAATGTGTCTGTGAAACACAACATATGCCCCCAGATTCCACAGTAAAATATATGAAAATACCCAATTTAACCCCTTCTTGAACCCTATGACCTTGACCTTTGACCTAATTTTTTTGCATATTTATTTTCCTCTTGACAAAGCCTATACACTTGCCAAGTATTAAAAGTCCATCTTACATAGTTCAAAAGTTGTTTATTACCATGAAAACACCCAATTTAACCCCTTTTATTCTGAAACAGATGAAGCCCCTTTTGGCCTCTTGTTTATTGAAATGGTTTTAATTGTGAAAAGTATCTGTTTAAACATGCTATAAGAATCTTACAGAAATATACTGCATCAAAATCTGACAAAAAATTGAAAAATTCATTTTTTTTCCATTTGTCCCCCTTTGGTCCTCTTCTTTTCGAAAACGGTAAATGCTACCTCAAAACTGTCGACATACTTCAGTTGCGCAATTTTATTAGCAATAACATAAAACAAACCCCGTCTCAATACGATAAATAATAAGGATTCTACAGTCATATGTGAAAACAGCCAAATTCACCCATTTTTAGCTCACCTGGCTATGCCAGGGTGAGCTTTTGCCATCACTTGGCGTCCGTCGTCCGTCAGTCTGTCCGTCGTAAACTTTTCTTTAAAACTCTTCTCCTCTGAAACCACCGGGCCAATTTAATCCAAACTTTGCCTGGGTCAGGACCAGGGTATTTAGTTTAAAAATGTGTTCGGTTAGTCCGTGGGCCACACAACATGGCTGCTGTTACTAAAAATAGAACATAGGGGTAAATTGCTGTTTTTGACAAATAACTCGAAAACCGTTGCAGATATCAAAAATCTGACAGAGATAAAATTGTTCAGAATGCCGAGATCTATCAGTTCTGCAATTTTGACGAAAATCAGAAAACCCGTCTTAGAGTTATAGCCCTTTTTTCGTAAATTTTTCAAAATTTATGCATTTTTTATTTTTTATTTTAAAAACTGTAACAGATAGAGGTGAAGTGTAAATTGGAATAATGTTCAGGATATCAAGATCTACATACTCTGAAATTTTGAAGAAAATCCAAAGGCCTGTGTAGGAGTTATTGATTGATTTTCACCATTTTTTTTTACAATGCCATATGGTTTATTCGTTATTTCCCTTTAAATTCTGTGTTCAAATCTTCATTGGTTAAGTTTTAGAGAAATTCCCTGCTATAGCTTTGTTAAAACAATTATTTTTATTTATAATTAAGAGCAAAAACAGTGTTTTTGTACAAGTTTTTACAATTTTTTGCAAAAATACTTTCTTAATCTTTACCATATTATATGTTACAATTATTTTTCTATATAAGATATTTTGCCTTGGATGGATGTTTTTGATTGGCCACTGTACTATATGATTTGCTGACAAGAATTAACAAGCAGTTCCTTGGCCTCATAGCCTGCATAAATTTTTTTTTGTTAAATAAAGCCTTTAATGACCAAGTGATGACAGCAACATCGAGAACAACAGATGGATTTGATTACTACATGGCATGTACATGTATGATGCTATGAGGTGCAGACTAAGTATTGTAACTTTGGTGCCTATATATCATCCAACATGGCCATCTGCGGGGAACTTAATTTATTACTGGACTGTATGGAAAGAGCACATAAAGAATTTTTTTATCTGAAACAACTTTGCAAGTTAGAATAAAACTTTATCACAATGCATCTTAGATGGTCCCCTTCAAAACAGATGTCCCTCAAGTCTGCACCTTATGCAAATTGGCTACCGATGGGAAACATGGTTTAATATTGGAATACATTCAAAGATCTTCTTCTTTAAAATCATTTGGCCAATTGGAAATAAACTTTGGCACAACACTTAATTTTCTTTAAAATTGTGTCCTGCAGATCCACCCCTCATCAAAGATGGCAGGCAATAGGGAAAATAGTTTGATCATATAACGTAAATGTTTGCTTACATAGTTTGAAAATGAGACCCTTTAACATAGAAGTTTATTTGAATTTATGTATTGACCATGATCCAGGTGAGCGATACAGGCTCTTGAGAGCCTCTTGTTATCCTCTGTGACCTTGACCTTTGACCTGACCTAATTTTTTTTTGCATATTTATGTTCCTCTTGACTAGACCTATACACTTGCTAAGTATCAAAAGTCTACCTTATATAGTTCAAAAGTTATAGCCAAGGTTAAAGTTTCGGACGCACAGACAAACAGACAGACAGACAGGATAAAAACAATATGCCCCCCGATCCTCGATCTGGGGGCATAAAAATGCTAACTTAACGTTAAACTCTAATAATAATCAATAAATCAGATTTCAAGATATTCTCCTCTAGAAAACTTGAAAATTTATGGGTGGTAACCTTTATGATATTTATCTATCCTTCATCAAAGATGGCTAACTTTATTTGAATATATTCTCAGAAACGTTTACACATCTTTTGAACTGCCGTATTCTTGGTATTGCATGAAAAAATACTGGATGGTGTTGTAGTTACATTAAAAAAACCCAATCACTCAGTCAGCTATGTAGGCTCATTTTTGGGAAGAACCCCTGAAACGTTTTGTTGAATTAGCTTCAGTTCTTTCAGAGGAGATGATTAAAATATTATTTTCCCACATGGTCCACTGTCAAACTATGTTCCGCGCAGGTTGCCATTTTTTTTTTGATCCGACCAAAATGAGCAATATTGGTTTAAGATCTTTCCTACATCATTCCAGGACAGGTAAATTACCCTAAGATGATGATAAGGATGTTGTTTGTCTCAAAGGGTCCCATGTTAAACTAGGTTCCGTGCTGGCGGCCATGTTGTTTGGCTGATTAGAACAAAATAGTCAGCCTTTGTAAACCTATACATCATTCCTGTATGGTTTGGTTGAATTTGCTTCAGTGGTTTCAGAGGAAAGACGAAAATGTGAAAAGTTAAAGGACGACGGACGGACAAAGGTCGCAAAGTGATTGTAATATCACACACTGAATTTTCGGTCCGGTCAGGTACATGTATTTGATTCTAATGCTGCTGATGAGAGGTAATTACTTGAAACACGTGTACATTGGGTATCTTTGTATTTTGTAAAACGAATGATAACGGTATGTTAAACGGCTTATACAAGTCTCCAAAAGGAACATCTGTATTAGTTATACTTGCTGATCAAATGTATTTTTAATTTTTATTCATACCATATCGAGGCTATTCGTTTAAAAAAAATAAGACTTAAAATTCTTCGAACATATACCAGACTACATTTCTAAAAAGTTTAATCTAAATTTAAACTTTTCAAAAATGAAATAAAAGGGACAACAGGAAACACCTACAATGGCTGAAAGCCACAATCTGCTAGGGAATTAATACACAGGAAAAACACAAATAAGACAAAAGACAAACGTAAACAACTATGATAGTCAACGTACATGCATTTATAGATTTTTTAGCATTCTTTCAATTCTAACATTTTTCGTTTCAAATTAAACGATGGCCATGTGAAAAATTGAAAAATCATAAAACGAACAATTTTCAATTTTGTTTTCAGTATTGATAATGCCTTAATGTGGAGGTTTATATTAATAGCAGTTGCGAGGGAATGCTAACATGTAATGGTACAAAAGTTTATATTATTCGTGGTCAAGGATACCTTTTTGTCGGTTTCATCAAAAATTGTTCATGAGTTTTTTATTATTATGAGGTAAAGAGTTCTCCATTAAGCCTTTCATCTGTTTTTTGTATTGTTAATCGGCGTTGTATCAGTAACGCTTGCTACGATTTTGGTGCATTCTGGCATTTTGATGCAAAAACATTAAAAAAATAAATACATACCATCTTCGGATGCTAATACATCTATCACAGAACAAGCAAAGTTTACAATAATTATTATGATTAATTTCATAAATGTCATATTGAGGTGAATGATCAACAAATGAGCTGATTATATCGAAATATTTTAATATTTTATTTTTATATTTTATGTAACATATGCAGAGGACTTATGTGTATTCATGCTTGCGGTATCACCCTTTTACAGAGATTAAGTTGTCTTACATCGGAATTAAACGTAGTTAGTTTGTCGTACAAGAGTGTATGAAATAAGAGTCACTTCCAATTTCTTCTATATTAATTTTGAAAGGATGTAAGTTTAATTATAAGTTGAAAATCTATAATTTACATTATATAATATCAGTTGCTTCATAAATTTGTTTCTACTGGATAAGTTTAGAAAAAGGAAAAATTGAGGTACACTTGAATGCTGACAATGATTCCAAAATTGAAACAAGAAAAATGTGAGCAAAGCTCACGTTTATCATACCCCCGCTCCCCCAAGATCGAATCATATACATGGTGCACAATGGCAATGTATACTGAACATTCTGTGAAAGTTTCATTGGATTTCACCAAGTAGTCTAGGAGGAGTTGTCNGGAATAACGAACGGACGGACAGACACCATAATCACTATAAACCGCCCGCTAAAGGGGGGTATAATATTATATTATAAGATATATTATAAGATATGTTACTTAATTACTCATGTTATGTAATTTCCTAGCAGCAATGTACCCACCTCTCCAGCCTATGGAGTGTATATTTCACAGTTGATTCGTTACAGTCGAGGGTGTAGTTTGTACAGTGATTTTTGAACTGGGCAAAACACTGTCCCAAAACCTGCCTAGTCAGGGATTTGTTAACCTATGTTTACTTCACCCCTCACGAAATTCTATGGCCGTCACCATAACATCATTGAAAGATACGTGTCAGTATCCGAAATAAAATAACAAAATACCGAAGTTACTGTTAAATTATTTTCTGCATATGCGCATTTCGACAACTTATGTGCAGATCAAACTAAAACATTTGGAAGCCCCTTGACCCAAAAATATGTAGAACCTGATAGAGAACAAATAACCAAAAGGAACTTAATAGAAAAGTCAAAATTTTGTAAAATTTAGATATTGCAAGTTTTAATTAAATCGGTTTCAGGGTCAGCACCGAAGTACTGACTACTGGGTTGGTAAATACCCTCGGGGACTTACAGTTGACATTTTCAGCTAGATTCACGTCCTCCTAGATTTGACTACCGATTTTGACATTTTCCTGGATGCTGTAAACAGAGCAGGACATGTTGACCCTCCCGGAGCATCTGATGTCACTCTCATTTTCACTGGAGTTTACACTGTGTGTGTCTTTGTTTTGAATGTTGTGATTTTGATTTCTGCGCTTTGTATCTGTCTAATGTCATTGTTTTCTGTGTTTAACGTCATTGTTTTGTGTGTCCTCGCTTTGGCCATGTCTTTGGACTTCGAATTTTGTAAATTCCACTCCTTTGTTCCTTCCGTATTCTCCTGCCGTTGTGCCATAGTAATTTGTTACCAATGGGAATTTTTGTCCTCAAGAGTATTCAAGAGTCCAGTAGTAAGTGCTTTGGTGCAGACCCGAAACTTTGGAAACTTGCAATATACAAATTTTGTAAATGTTGAAAACTAAAAGTCTCCCTTTCGCAAAGCGTCGTCCTTAGCTGGTTTTGGCTTTTGATTAAGATCATATTGATTATGTGTTCTGTATACGTTTTTTTTAAACACCTTTAAACTTATGGTCTTCCAAATTTTTTCAGATTTTATCTGCACTGAAGGAAATAAGTTATCGAAATGGCCATATGCAGAAACCAAATAGCAGTAACTTCGGTATTTAGTTATATTCTTACCTAAATGTTGAACTGATCTTTATCCGGTATAGGAACCTGAGTACCTGAAATATCTGATTTCGGTAAAGGAACCTGTGTACCTGAAATATCTGATTTTATGGAAACGTTGTTAAAAATGTCAAAAACTGATAAAAAATCCAGAAAAACTGGGACCTAACTTACATTCTTTACGTAATAGGGGATATTGACAGGATATTCTTCAGGATTCCGTTAAATTGGCTTTGGGATCCAATGACCTGAAGATATTATAGGTATACTGGCCTCTCACTGATACTGCCGATGTCTACTGAAATATATGATAATTCTTTACCAAACCCTTCGGGGAGTTTTGAGTTTGATCTTTATTCCGTAGTGCGACAGTGTTTCACCAGCAGACTAGGCTCCTTGAGCTAGCCGGCAGTTTAGCGGCGAGCACTCCTCGACCCATCTTTCTAAATTACGTTTTGTCTTTTTCTTTCCTTTTCAAGATCGTGGTCTTGGAGTTAGTAGTCTACCTGCATTGGGTTTTATTTGTATGTTTTATTATACTATAGGGAAACGGGATAGAGAAAGGGGAGGTTTGGGTACCCATAAACCGGTTTAACCCTACCGCTAGCTCTTGCTAGTGCCGGTACCAAGTCCGGCTATCCCGAGTTCCTATCGTTGTCCATGTTTGTCTTTTGTCATTTTCTTGTTTTTCTCGTGCGGTTCCCTGGTGGATTGTGGCGTGTGATTGTGGTTTACGGCCATTGTAGGTGTTTCCTGTTATCTTTCTTTTATTAATTTACTTATTTTCTGAAGGCTGTTTAACGTTTTTCAGTGAAAAACGTGAACGTCCGGAAAGCATTAAACATATTTTCTTGTTCTTAGATACATTTTTTTTGTGTATTACATGTTGACTAAATGTGAAGGAATGATTGATTTCTAGGGGTTGATGTTATTGAAAAGAAATATTTTGTTTACAAATGTTGATATCTGCAAGGATCGGTGATCTCAACATTCAATCAACATGGACAGACCAGTTTCTTTGCTCAATTTTGTCTTTGTGTGTCCATATTTATATGGTTCGTCTATTAAAGGGTAAGCAACGTATTCACAAGAGGACAACCTACTGTGCTTTCTTTTTGATAGTAAGAATATCATTTTCACAAAAACATTAAACTGTATTCTGTTCACTGTTTTGCTGTATATCCGTTTACTGTTACAACTGTAAGCTTATAGCAGTTTTTCTTAAATTGTTTTTAAATCGCAGGAATCTTAACAATGCCGCTAATCCAAATTTTGTATGAAAGTGTAAAGAATCTTTACACGTTGTCACAAGAATTTTAAGGGCTGTATGTTCAGTTTTCCATAAAAAACAGCCAAATAATTAATTTTACAATTCCATGAACTGACATGAAAAATACAAAAAAATACCAAAGTTGCACCAAAAACAGTAAATTTCGTTATGCTGTATACGTGTTTCACGGAGTAACCTCTCATCAGCAGCATTAGAATCAAATAATATGGAAAGCCAATATCCAAAAGTAGTCAAAAAAGAAGTACTCATTACCAAAAATATCGAAATAGGAGGCCAAAAACAGTACAAGGGACATCTACCCAGTGCCATACACGGAATGAAACCTATTTTAAAAGTAGTTAGAATTTTGATAAAAACAGTAAATTTCTATAAAACGCAATGTAAAATTTTCATGCAAGACAAGTCCGACTATCGGGCCGGTGAATTCCCTCGGGGAACTAGAAATCTCAATTTCACAGGTTCCTATACTGTGTTTATATAGTAATTGATTCACAATTGCTTTAAAAGTTACACCTCAAGAACATTGTTATAGAAACCATAGAGTCGATCGTATTTGCTTTGCGTGTCCACATACATTGTGAGGCATTGTTTCGTTTTTTGAAGTTGAATACGGGTCAGACAAAACTCCTTCATCATTTTTCATTTTTGATTCGCATGGTTAAAAAAATAAGTCATTTTTTCCTTTATAAGCAGAGTGTTTTAAGTGATACACATTTTGTTTATCTGTAACCAAAATTAAACAGATTTGATCAAACCAGATGATTTAATCTTTGACAGTAAACTTTCCTTTCTCCCCCATATCAAAATGCTAACAAGAGGAAAGCTGTCAATGGGACAGCAAACCGGGTTTTTTTCTACATGGACAGTATATCTTACACATGGGTTGATCCTGAATATTTGAAATGTACTTTGAGTTGTTATTACTCCCCTTTGGGTCGTTGTCTCTTTGACACATTCCCCGTTTCCCTTCTTTTTCCTATTATAATTTTCATATATTTTCTATGTTAAACCTTCCATCAAAGTAGCCTATTTCTGAAAGTTCAGCAACTTGGATTTTAATCAAAAATGAAAATAAAACTGTGCACACCTCTGATACAGGTACAAATGATCTGCATTATGAAAACTTTCTGTCTATTAAACTGTAGGAGATTTGTGTTGGACAAATGGGACACCCTTTTGGTAAACATTTGACCTTAAAATCACTAAGTTCAACACTGGCAATTTTGGCATTATTCAACAAAAATCAAAATCAAAGTACCATGCACACTTTAAATATATGTACAACTGATCTGCAAATTAAAAACTGCCTATTTCTTATAGTGTAGGAGATTTGCTCTGGACAATAGGGGGTACCCTATTGTTAAACATTTGACGTAAAAATGACCAAGTTCAACAACTGATATTTTTGACATAAATTATCAAAAATCAAAATTAAAGTACCATGCACACCTTTAATATATGTACAACTGATCTGCAAATTTACAACTCCCTATGTCTTATACTGTAAGAGACTTGCTCCGGACAAAGGGGGCACCCTATTGTTTAAACTTTGTCATAAAAATTACTAAGTGCAACAACTTATATTTTTGACATAAATTATCAAAAATCAAAATCAAAATACCATGCACAACTTTAATATATTTTAAATTGATCTGCAAAATATAAACTTCCTGTCTGAAATACTGTAGGAGATTTGCTCCGGACAAATGTTGTACCCATTTGGCAGCTCAACAACTGATATTTTTGACATAACTTATCAAAAATCAAAATAAAAGTACCTTGCACACCTTTGATATATGTACAATTAATGTGCACAATAAAAAATTCCTGTCATAAATATTGTAGGAGATTTGCTCCGGACAAAGGGGGTACCCTATTGTTAAAAATTTTACGTAAATATGACCAAGTTCAACAACTGATATTTTTGACATAAATTATCAAAAATCAAAATCAAAGTACCATGCACAACTTTGATATATGTACAACTGATTTGCAGGGTTTTCTTTTACATGGACAGTATATCTTACACATGGGTTGACCCTAAATATTTGAAATGTACTTATAATTTTCATATACATTGTATTTTCAATGTTAAACCTTCCATCAAAGTAGCCTATTTCTGAAAGTTCAGCAACTTGGATTTTAATCAAAAATGAAAATAAAACTGTGCACACCTCTGATACAGGTACAAATGATCTGCATTATAAAAACTTTCTGTCTATTAAACTGTAGGGGATTTGTGTTGGACAAATGGATCACCCTATTTGTAAATATTTGACCTTAAAATGACTAAGTTCAACACTGGCAATTTTGGCATTATTCAACAAAAATCAAAATCAAAGTACCATGCACACTTTAAATATATATACAACTGATCTGCAAATTAAAAACTGCCTATTTTTTATAGTGTAGGAGATTTGCTCTGGACAAAGGGGGTACCCTATTGTTAAACATTTGACTTAAAATGACCATGTTCAAGAACTGATATTATTGACATTAATTATCAAAAATAAAAATCAAAATACCATGGACACCTTTAATATATGTACAACTGATCTGCAAATTAAAAACTTCTTATGTTATATACTGTAAGAGACTTGCTCCGGACAAAGGGGGTACCCTATTACTAAAAATTTGTCATAAAAATGACTAAGTTCAACAACTGATATTTTTTACCTTAATTATCAAAAATCAAAATCAAAGTATCATGCACACCTTTGATATATGTACAATTGATCTGCAAAATATAAACTTCCTGTCTGAAATACTGTCGGAGATTTGCACCGGACAAATGGTGTACCCAATTGGCAGCTCGACAACTGATATTTTTGACATAAATTATTCAAAATCAAAGTACGATGCAACCTTTGATATATGTACAACTGATCTGCAAAATAAAAACTTTTTGTCTCAAATGCTGTAGGATATTGGCTCCGGAGAAAAGGGGTACATTATTGTGAAAAATTTGACGTAAAAATGACAAAGTAGAACAACAGATATTTTGGACATAAATTATCAAAAATCAAAAGCAAAATACCATGCACACCTTTGATATATGTACATTTATTCTGCCAAATATAAACTTCCTGTCTCAAATACTGTAGGAGATTTGCTCCGGACAAAACGGGTACCCTATTGTTAAAAATTTGACCTAAAATGAACAACTGATATTTTTGACATAAATTATCAAAAATCAAAATCTAAGTACCATGCACATCTTTGATATAAATACAATTGATCTGCGAAATAAAAAAACTTCCTGTCTTAAATACTGTTGGAGATTTGCTCCGGATAAAGGGGGTACCCTGTTGTTAACAATTTTACCTAAAATGACTAAGTTCAACAACTGATATTTTTCAGATAAATGATCAAAAATCAAAATCAGAGTACCTTGCACACCTTTGATATATGTACAGTTGATCTGCAAAATAAAAATATCCTGTGTCAAATACTGTAGGAGATTTTCCCCGGACAAAGGGGGTACCCTATTATTAAAAATTTGACGTAAAAATGACAAAGTACAACAACAGAATATTTTTGACATAAATTATCAAAAATCAAAATTAAAGTATCATGCACACCTTTGATAGATGTACAATTGATCTGCAAAATAAAAACTTCCTGTCTCAAATACTGTATGAGATTTGCTCCGGACAAATGATGTACCAATTTGGCAATTTAATAACCGGATTTTTCCGATGGAAAAATTTCGCCAATTTAATAACCGGATTTTTCCGATGGAAAACCCGGTTAAAAATTAAATGTCTCAAGGCATTAGATATTTTAAAAGTTGTGTCGAGTACCGATTGGGGTGCAGATAGCACTTTTTATTAAATTTATATCGATCGTTAACTAGATCAAAGTTAGATTATGGATATTTAGCTGGATGGGCGGAGCCCATCAAGCTATAGGAAATCACCCGATTTTAAACTACTTCATACTTTGTTCTTGTATAAACGAAAACTTTCACAGGAATGCAACAACATTTGAAATGCTGTGACGGCTTGGCATTATGAAGAACCCTGTTGATTTTCAGAACAATTGGATGTGGTACTGATTTTTAATTAATTGATTTGTATTATTTGGTTCGCTCCGCCTTTGCTGTGTCAATCTTTGTGTGTTTATCACTTCCATTAGTTTAATTAGTACAATACAATACACTAGACTGGTTCTCTCCCCTTGCTCGCTACGCCACACTTTAGTGGCGTAGCGAGCAAGGGGAGAGAACCAGTCTATACAATACACACGGTATTTATCAAGGGAAAATATGTGTAACTTTAGTGACAAGTGAAGGTCTGGCTAAAAATATTACATTGTTTTAAATCATCTATTTTTAATTCACATTGTTCTTTATATTTAAGTAACATTGATTGAATCTAATAAGAAATTATTTTGTAAGATTAGATTATAATTTATTTCATATCGTTACTTAAAAGTCACCTTTTACAGTCCGAGGAATTTTCACGTGAAAGCATGTTTACGTCTCTAATCTTTTGATAATATGGCGCAGGCGTCGGCGTCTTTGGACAGCTGACTTGGTTCTGGTGGACGAATTGCTACAAAATTTTAGTATGATGTTTGGTAACACATGCTTAAGCCCGGGTCTTAGTTTCGTGTTGCTTGCCCAGCCCGATTTAGAAAAAGGGGCCAAAAAGGGGTAAATTGGGTATTTTTGTGTCTGTGTACAGCATAACTTTTGTTCTAGTTTACAGATCATTTTAAAATTTAAGTATAATGTTTCTTGGCTCATGCTTCAGCCCGGGTTTTAATTTTGCATTCCCTGCCCCGCCCGTTTCAGGAAAAGAGGCAAAAAATGTGCTAAAAGGGGTTGAATTAAGTATTTTCGTGTCTGCGGACAGCAAAACTTTGGTTTTAGTAGACACATCGTTTTCAAATTTTAGTATGATGTTTCTTGGCACATTCTTGAGGACTGTTTAGTTTGTTGCCCAACCCATTTCAGAATTAGGGGCCAAAAAGGGTTCAATTGGGTGTTTTTACATATTTGACTTTAGAATGTTAAGTATTTATCAGGTTTTGATGGCGTTTATTTCAGAGTATTCATTAGAAAATTTGCAATCTGTAGTATGCCAACGGATTTCATGTGGCATATACCGTTCACGAGAAATGGGGACAAAAAGGGGCGAATTTCAGTTTTTTTAATTTTCAGTCCGATTTTGATGCAGTTTTTTGCAATGGATTCCTAATGACAAATTAACATAGCCTTGCACCATCAGATTTCGCATAACTTTCCAAGCAAATTGCAAACATGCGGATTACTAAAATTTTTATATTTTTGATGGATTTTTTTTTTTGGATACCTCCCATTGTAAGCTTTCAGCAATATGCAACGTATAGTGACGTAGCTATTATCATTTCCGAGCTATAAGGGTAAAAAGGGCCAAATTTGCAATTATTAGAAATACATTTGGTTGAACGCTCAACGTTACAGCATGAACGGAACGCGAACGGAGTGTACACGCGAGTGGAGCGAACGGAAAACGGAATGAATTACACGCTTCAAACGATTAGTTGCATTCATACTCGCTTCAAACGATTCATTGCATTCATACACGTTTCAAAAGATTAGTTGCATACATACATGCTATACACGGAACATCTTCACTGAACGAACGAAATGAATCATTTCAACCGTGTATTTCGCTCATATCGTGTATGTACACGATATGAATGAAATACACGCAAAAAGAATGTTGATTTGATTGGCTAATGTGAGAATTGATATAAATTGCAAATTTGTTGAAAAAACAAAACTTATAATAATTAATCAAAATTATTTTAATTAAATTCTGAATAGATATTAGTTCTGTTTAACACAAAAAAGTTCCTTGGAGATTTTTCAAAGTCAAACCCTTGCGTTCTATCTTACAACTGGCAGTCTTTGGTTACATTTTGGAGAAACCGGGCCTGGGTTGGATCCAGTGGCAACAAACAACATGAAACTAGGACAATGTTTAAATTTGTATGACTACTGCGTTACATTTCAATAAATAGTTGAACAAAGAACATCTCAAGGACCGATATGATTTTTAGCTCACCTGGCTAATGCCAGGGTGAGCTTTTGCCATCACTTTGCGTCCGTCGTCCGTCCGTACGTCCGGCGTAAACTTTTCATTCAAAGATTTTCTCCTCTGAAACTACTGGGTCAATTGGCACCAAACTTGGCCACAATAGTCCTCGGGTGGTCCCTTACAAAAAGGGTGTTTTTAGGTCCGCGCGATTTCCAAGATGGACGCTAGCGGGAAACATAATTTTAACATTGGACCCTATGGGAAAACACTTTCAAAGATCTTCTCTGAAACTACTGAGCCAATTGCAACCAAACTTGGCCACAACAGTCCTTGGGTGCTCCCTTACAAAAAAGTTGTTTTTTAGGTCCGTGCGATTTCCAAGATGGCTGCCAGCGGGAAACATTGTTTTAACATTGGACCATATGGAAAAACATTTTCAAAGATCTTCTTCTCTGAAACTACTGAGCCAATTAGTGCCACACTTGGCCACAATAGTCTTTGGGTGGTCCCTTACAAAAAAGGTGTTTTTCAGGATCGCACAATTTCCAAGATGGCCGCCAGCGGGGAACATAGTTTTAACATTGGACCCTATGGGAAAACACTTTCAAAGATCTTCTCTGAAACTACTGAGCCAATTGGAACCAAACTTGGCCACAATAGTCCTTGGGTGGTCCCTTACAAAAAGGTGTTTTTAGGTCCGCACGATTTCCAAGACGGCCGCCAGCTGGAAACATAATTTTAACATTGGACCTTATGGGAAAACACTTTCAAAGATCTTCTCTGAAACTACTGAGCCAATTGCAACCAAAATTGGCCACAATAGTCCTTGGGTGGTCCCTGACAAAAAAAGGGTTTTTTTAGGTCCGCGCAATTTCCAAGATGGCCGCCAGCGGGGAACATAGTTTTAACATTGGACCATATGGGAAAACATTTTCAAAGATCATCTTCTCTGAAACTTCTGAGCCAATTGGTGTCAAACTTATCCACAATAGTCTTTGGGTGGTCCCTTACAAAAAAGGAGTATTTTAGGTCCGCGCAATTTCGGAGATGGCCGCCAGCGGGAAAAAATAGTTTTAACATTGGACCCTCTGGGAACACACTTTCAAAGATCTTCTTCTCTGAAACTACTGAGCTAATTGGTACCAAACTTGGTCACAATAGTCTTTGGGTGGTCCTTTACAAATAAGGTGTTTTTCAGGATCGCGCTACATTCAACATGGCCGGCAGCGGGGACATAGTTTTAACATTGGACCCTATGGGAAAACTTTTTCAAAGAACTTCTTCTCTGAAACTACTGAGCCAATTGGAACCAAACTTGGTCACAATAGTCCTTAGGTGGTCCCTTGCAAAAAAGGTGTTTTTCAGAATTGCACTATTTCCAACATGGCCACCAGTGGGGAACATAGATTTAAAATTGGACCCTGTGGGAAAACACATTCAAAGATCTTCTCCTCTGAATGTAATGAGCCAATTGGAACAAAACTTGACCGCAATAGTTATCGAGTGGTCCCTTGGAAAAGGGTGTTTTTCAGGTCAGCGCGATATTCAACATGGCGACCAGCGGGGAACTTAGTTTTTACATTGGACCCTAAGGGAAAATACATTCAAAGATCTCCTCTGAAACTACTTAGCCAATGGAACCAAACTTGGTCAAAATAGTCTTTATGTGGGACCCTGAAAAGAAAAGTGTTTTTTTTAGGTTTACACTTTATCCAAGATTCCTGCCAGGTGGGAACATTGTTTAACATTGGACCACATGGGAAACACTAACAGAGGTCTTCTCCCCTTTAACTAATTAAGAGATATTGGATTTATAGTTTAACTATATATATGGGCTCATTAACATAAAATGGTCTATGTTAATCAAGGGCCAGGTGAGCGATACAGGCTCTTGAGAGCCTCTTGTTTTTTTTTTTGGTTGATCATGCAAGAAGATTGCTCAGGAAGATCGATTTATCAGTACACACAAACAAAACTTACTTATGCAACAAACCTGTAGTATTTAGATTCATTTGCATTCATTTCTTCCGCCGTGCGCGGTCCCGGCTGAAGAATAGGCCCGCAGCATCCTCTGAGCTTGGAGTATGAGCCATCCTAACAGAGGACCCCGAGGGAACCCCGGGATATAGAAATAGGACCCAGTATCTCCAGCTTGCGGGGTGTGACCCCTCCTAAACGGAGGCTGACCCCGAGGGTCCCGGGATATAGAAATAGGACCCATTCCGTGGTTGTGCGGGATTAATAAATACACAACCCATCTTTCGGATGGGATGTAAACTCAGGTCCACGTGTTGGAAGAAATGCCACGCTTCCTGCACGTTAAAGAACCCTTGTAGCAAGCTCTTTTTGGGGTGGTCCGTAGGTGGTCGGCTACAAGGCTAAATTCCCCGCCCTTGACGATTTCACCCTACTTTTCCAGTGGCAGTCAGAATTTCCCGTCCCATGGCCATTTCCATACCCCAAAGTGATTATTTATCAACAAACTTGTTCTCGTCTTGATATAGCTGAAATATTGCTGAGTAGACGTTAAACAATATTCAATCAATCAATCATTCATTTCTTTAACACTTTGTTTGTGTTATGTTTCAAAAGGTTTTAGCACTAAATAGTTTTTGGATATGTTGCATTTATCACCAGAAACAGCAGTGTAATAGGATAATAGGAATTTTATTGAATAATAGACCAAATATTTGTATGGTAGGAAAAAAATTCAAAAAGCAATTTTTTTTACCAATTTGGGCCTAAATTTTTTTAGGGAGGAGGGTTCGTAAAAATAAAAAAGAAAAAAAATCAACGGCCTTACAGGAAAAAAAATATTCAGCTGTCTTGCCTAAAAGCGGAGCAGTCCCTTTTCTCAAATTTGAACACGTGCATATATATTTGTATATGTGTGTTATTGCTATTCTGGTTCTGACAGGAAGAATATATTTTCATATTCCACATATGTTGAATAAAGCCCTGTGTTATTTCCTGCAAAATCTATAAGAATACATCGGCAAACGAATACCGAAGCAAGAAAAGGAAAGGGGAAATTCTAAAATCATAAATTCACCATCACGGCAACTCACAGCAACAAGAATTGAGACAGTATGACAAAGACAAAACAAATAAACAAAAGTGAACAAGAACGCCACAAAACTAAAGCACTACCAGTGTGACCCCTATAAAAACTGAGGTATCATCAGGTGCTCCGGAAGGGTAAGCATGATCTGCTCCACGCATGGCACCCGTCACACAGCCAGCTAGAATATAATATTGAAAGATCTGTATTGGAGGAGGGAGGAGGGTTCGTAAAAATAGAAAAGACCTTATTTTTTTTCCAGATATTAATGTTTAGCCAGTGTAACAAATTTAATTGTCGGTGTTTATCATTTATCATTAGAAAAAAAAAATTACACCATTTTACCCGAATTTTTACCATAACTATCCACTCTCCATAGTTAGATTTAAAAATTTAAAAAAGCAATTAAAATTAATGAAGGGCTCCAAATTTGATTCAAGAAATCAAAAAACAAAAAATAAAAACAAAAATCAGATCGAATCAAATTTCAAAATAGCTAGTGCAGCACAATGACATTATGTACTGAATTGTCTGTGAAAGTTTCAATTAGTCTCAAACAGTGGTCTAGGTGTTGTCGCCACAAAGTATGTACATGTAACCCTATGGCCGATGGAATAAGAAACATAGGAATGAACGAAAACCATGATCATTGTATAACCCCTAAAGCAGGGGGTTATATCGCACTCTATATATAACGCTCGTACTAATAATCTTTGGTTTTAAATTTTTACTAGATCCAGTGATGTTTAAATTTAATGTGTTTAGATCCAAGGAAAAACCTAAAGGGCAGAAGTTTGCCATAATGAAGACACTCAAAAGACTTTATTTTTTTCCAGATATTAATGTTTAGCCAGTGTAACAAATGTAATACTATTGCAATTATGAAGACTTTTTATTCCATGTTTTTGTTTATTACCTTTTATTATCATAAAACAGGCACATTTTACAATGTATGTGTTTAAATGTGTTTCATTTTTTATTCCAATGTCAGAATTAGTGTGTATAAACCAGGGGTTCTAGGTATTTCATGCTTACATTTTTGATAGGATATCTGTCCACAATGTGTATGTGACAAATTTATGTCAGCAAATATAACAATTAAGCAACAAACAAGCAAGGTATCAACTGAGATGATAATTGACATGTCCCTGTGAAAGGTTTTAAGCTTTTTGTCCGTTGTCAAGTTTGTAGCTGTTGAGGATTTGAAGGAGGTACAAACATGATCCATTAAACAAGTGTGGACCCAAGTTGATGTCTCGCCCGTCCATTCATGGTCGCAAAATTGATGTGAATTCTCAAACTGACTAAATCAGAAAACTAAACATATTCGCTAGACTGTGAAATTAGGGTAAGTGACAAAAGCAATAGAGCAGGCTGTCATGAATCACCAAAAACGAAAATAGTCTTGGCCACTGATAGATACTAAAAACCAAACATGTTCATTAGACCGTGAAAATGAGGTCAAGGGCTAAAGCCAAACAGCAGGCTGTCATGTTCAATTAAAGACAAACCCAAATACCAAATATTATTGACCTTACATTAATAGATACTGGGAAACTTAACATGATCACTGGACCGTGAAATTGAGGTCACAGACAAAAGCCATATAGCAGATTGTCATGTACTACCCAAGACCAACCTACATGTATATACCAAATATCATTGACCTAGCTACCACTTATAGTTACTGAGATAATGACCTAATCACTAAAACTTAACATGCTCACTAGACCATGAAATTGAAGTCAAGGACAAAAGCCATATAACAGACTGTCATGTACTATCTAAGACCAACCTACATACCAAATATCATTGACCTACCACTTATAGTTACTGAGAAACTGGACTAAGCACAAAAACATAACAAGTTCATTGGACCGTAAAATTGAGGTCACAGACAAAAACCATATAGCAGACTGGCATGTACTACTCAAGATCAACCTATATACCAAATATCATTAACCTACCTCTTATAGTTACTGAGAAAATTACCTAATCACAAAAACTTAACATGCCCACTAGACCGTGCAATTGAAGTCGAAGGACAAAAGCCATATGACACACTGCCATATACTACCTAAGACCAACCTACATACCAAATATCATTGACCTACCACTTATAGTTACTGAGAAACTAAACTAAGCACAAAAACTTAACATGTTCATTTGACCTTGAAATTGAGGTCACAGACAAAAACCATATAGCAGACTGTCATGTACTACTCAAGACTAACCTATATACCAAATATCATTGACCTACCATATATAGTAATTGAGAAAATGACTTAATCACAAAAACTTAACATGAAAGATTAAGCCGCCGCCATACTTTGTACTCATATGTCTTGCTTTCCGCGCCTTTAGTCGCGGGCGAGACAAAAAGCTTTTTTGTTATATGATTCATGAAATTCAGAAAATGCCCCAAAATACAAATACTAAACATGACTCAAGAAAAAAATTGAAATACATACTCCACTTTTTACTGTTTACATGTAAAAATTAATGTAATTTACCTTTATCATACGATTCATACATGTACGGTCTTATGGTACAAGATAATATTTGTCTCCTGTTGGAATCGAACCAACCTACAAAAATGTATTCGACTGAAGAAGACTTCATATATAATTTCTTGTACCTTAAGTTACATGTACCTTTAATAAATTAGTGAATGTGTACACAATAACTAGTTAACTAGAGGCTTAGAAGACTGAGCTTGTATTGCTCAAACCAAATATAGGGCTACGCCAAGTGCAGCATGTCAAACACTGAAATTTGAGCAAGTGACACTTATTCAAAATGGATGAGGACACAGTAAAGAGCTTGATACAGTGATTAAAAGGACACAATTAAGAGCTTGATCCAGTAATTAGCTGCACATAAACTAATGAAAATAAAAATTAGAACTTTATAATTCTTTCTATATATTGGAATTAGTAAGAAGAGCCAAATCCGTTGACTTATTACTGAAAGGTTATATTAAGAGGAATACAAAGAAAAATATCCCATCCAAATCTGATGAAAAATACGAGAGGCTCAGGGACTGAGCCTGTATCGCTCACCTGACAAAATGCTTCTATGCCATGCATGACCAAAAAAGATGTATTTTACCAATGAGGTCTAATGTTAAGCTATGTTCTCCATTGGCACAAGTGTTTCTTGTCTGATCCTATATAAATGAGTAATCTTTGCAAAGGACCTTTAATACATCATTCCAATACAGTTTAATTAAATTTGCTTGAATAGTTTCAGAGAAGATGATGAAAAGTATGGTTTTCACATACCGGGCTACGATGTTCGACTTTGTTCTGCACTGGAGGCCATGTTTTTTGTAGGATCAAAATGAAATGAGCAAGTTTTGTAAAGTTTCTTTCGTACATCATTCCTGTAAAGTTTGGTTGAATTTGCTTCAGTAATTTCAGAGCAGAAAATGTGTTTTTCCCATAGGATCCAATGTTAAACCATGTTCTGTCTGTGCTGGAAGCCATGTTTTTTGTCGGATCGGAAGGAAATGAGCAATCTTTGTTAAGGACCTTTAGTACATCATTCCTGTAAAGTTTGGTTGAATTTGCTTCAGTAGTTTCAGATCAGGTAATGAAAATGTGATTTTTCCCTTAGGGTCCAATGTTAAATCTAAGTTCCACGCTGGCGGCCATGTTTTTTGTCGGATCAGAACCAAATGGGCAATCTTTGTACAGGATCTTCCATTCATCATTCCTGTAAAGTTTGGTTGAATTTGCTTTTTTTAGTTTCAGAGGAGCAGATGAAAATGTAAAAAATTAATGGACGGACGGACGCCAAGGCATGTTACGGATGTTACTTTGACATTACCTAAAAATGACATTTTTCCAAAAATATGACCGATGAGGAATTATTATTAGTTATAATTTTATTTTTCTTACAAGAACAGTCAAATCTAACCATAAAGAATAAATAATAAACTTGACCTAGTGAAACTATAATGACATTCAAATACCGTAAGGATGTTACCAAAATAACCTTAGGGAAAAAGTTGCATCATTTTTGATAGCATAAGAATAATGGTGAAATATTGGATAAAGATAGAAATTACACTCATCTAGCATTAATCCCAGATATTTGTCATGTTAGGTCAGGCTTTATATTAAAAAATGTGTTGTAATGTTATGTATGTTATTTTGACATTTTGACATATGAGTGTCAAATAACATCCGTATCATAAATATACATATATCAGATTTCAGGTAAAACTGATATATTTATTGAGTAATTGTCATGTCAACTGCATCTGTAACATTTATAACTCTTAAGCTTCACAATAACACTTTTTTCTTTTTACAGGAACAATTATATGCAATTTATAATCTTCTTAAATGTAGAGCATCAAACACAAGTAACAGAAAAACATAGAAAGCAGCCATAGCCTGCTAAGCTCACCTCGTTGCACAGCATTATCACATGTTGCACATGTCAGTAACCAGGAATGGACTATAATCATTCGCTTAAACAGATTCAGTCATGCGTAAAATGTAGGTCAGAGACAGCACCCGAGGCACGCATTGTTGTCATCCCAAAACGCATCATACATACCACTATGGTTGATGTGGGCCATGTCAGTAAGCGGCAATGGACTTTAACCATTCTACCTAACCAAGTCGCTCATGCGTATAATGTAGGTCAGAGACAGCATCCGAAGCATGCATTTCAGTCCTCATCCCAAAATGCATTATACATCCAATATGGTTGATGTGGGCCATGTCAGTAAGCAGGAATGGACTTTAAACTTTCTACCTAACCAAGTCGCTGATGCGTAAAATGTAGGTCAGAGACAGCATCCGAAGCATGCACTGTTGTCATCCCAAAACGCATCATACATACCACTATGGTTGATCTGGGCCATGTCAGTAAGCGGTAATGGACTTTAACCATTCTACCTAACCAAGTCGCCCATGCGTAAAATGTAGGTCAGAGACAGCATCCGAAGCATGCATTCCATCGTCTTCCCAAAATGCATCAGACATACCAATATGGTTGATGTGGGGCATGTCAGTAAGCAGGAATGGACCTTAACCATTCTTCCTAACCGGACGCCGAAGCAAGGGGTATCACATAAGCCCCCTCACTTCGTAAGGTGAGCTAAAAATGCCTTCCTAGGTATCTCAAATGTAGTATATGTAACAGACCTGAAAAATAGGTGCGAAAAAACGAAATCATAACTTGAGGAACATTGACAAATTATCGAGACCAACAAAGACAGCTGCATAATGGACTCAAATCACATAAGAACCTATGAAACAGCTTGCCCATAAAATAATATTATTATCCAGTTAAATATTTTACGAAAGGATATTGAGTAAATGAACATGAGACCATAACACATAATTATATTAACTCCAACTGCAATAATTTTAATGAGCTGTATGGCCATTTCGGAAATTTATTCCTCATCAGCAACACTAGAACCCAAACAAAGGAAATCCACGATGTCAAAAAATGTTAAAATGCATAAAACCAAAACCTTACCTGAATGAATGTATGTTGTATAAATTTTCTGCCTCTGGTCAGTAAATATTATGTCATGAAGTCCTGTGTTGGTCATCTATAATTGCTAATGATGGTCCATTTAATTGTTTTTTAAGTACTGCAATACACTTCATTACCTTTGCACACTTATATATTACAACCCTATCTAGCAGTCTTTAATATTTGACTTTTTTGGACTGTTATTTCCCCAAAATTAGTGTTCCTAGCCTTTAGGAAGTTTTCAATCCCAAACCCCAACCACTACTTTTTGATATAATTGGCTTTCCAATGTTTTTAGTTATAATGCTGCTGATGAGTGGTTACTCCTTGAAACGTGCATACAACATAAATTTACTATATTGACGCAACATTTTTGATGTGGAAATTTTTTAACCACTGGGTCGATGCTACTGTCATGGTGGATGGTTCGTCCGTCCCCTAGGGTATTCACCAACCCAGTAGTCAGATTCGTCTGACAGGATTAATTAATATTATAGTTGTTTTCAGAAATTTACCTCTTATTAAAATTATAAAACCTTAAAACGCTATGCTTCATTCCTTCTATTGCATATGGTAGATGTTCTAAGCGCTGGATTTGGATTCCCATTTCGATTTGCTTTGGACATGAGTACTTCTTTAACCACTTCTTTTTGATATTGGCTTTCCAATGTTTTTAATTAAAATGCTGCTGATCAGAGGTTACTCCTTGAAATGTGTGTACAACATATATAAATTTACCGTATTGACGCAATATTTTTTATGTAGATATTTTTATACTTGTGTGGACACAAAAATTTGTGTCTGTATAAAAAATACAGCAATTGTTCAAATAATGCAGCAATAGTTCAAATAATTTTATTTTATTGATAACAATTAAACTGTCTTCTTGCTCAGCTTCTATGGAGGTCCACTGCTCAATTTCTGAGGTCCTTTTGAAAAGTCTAGAAAGAAAAGACAAATCTAAGGTCAAACCTTATCATGATGATACATACCAATGCAATATATTCATAGATGTGTGGCCAAATGTGATTATCTCTATGCCAGTATTTAATATTATAGCAGTTGTATCTGTATTTGGAGTTTGCAATATATAATATACAAATTTTTATCAATTCCAATCAGAAACAGGAAAAAAAATCATGAACTGAAATTTCTGTAGTTTCAAAGATAATGATTGATTTAGGGGTTATTACATTGAATTGGCAGAGAATGATCTATCAAATGAGAGGGATAGGAACTAACCATCAAAAATATACAATAAATGTCTTCCACACATTCTGATGTTTGATGGGGGTAATTTGACAATAATATCTTCAACTGTAATTGTATACTGGGTATCTCTTGGTGTCAATGTGGACTTCTTGTATTCATAATATTGAATCCAAGGCCAGCTATTAACGTACAAAACACAATCAGTTAAACATTCAAAAAATAGCAACATTATGAACATGAAATAAAACATTTTGGTTAATTAATGGTCATCTTAATTTTTATTTTAGAAAGACACTACAAAAAAATCAAATTAATCCGACACAGTTTAGAACGATATACATCAGGAATTGTTGAGAATCTAAATCAATTTCAGCACTGAGCCTTAATCGCTTTCCTGGCAAAAAGGGATAGTATAAATATCATATTGAAATTTGAGTCAAAAAGGAAGAACATCAACAAATGATATAATAAAAAATTGCAAAGCTGGTATTATCTAGTCAGGTTACAATTCCTACAGCAATATTGTGGCGGATTTCCCGGATGATTAACATATTTTATTTGCAATTCTTCATTGAACATACAAATATTCCTGTAGTAAAACTTATAAATCCTTCTTAACTCCTGTCCTTTGTCTTCTCGTCAAGCAATCAAGCTTCTTTAGAATTCTATTGTATACCAGTTTTTCATCACTAGTATATAGGGAAACCCCTTCAGGCAGAACAAATTGGTGTACAATAGAATACTAAAGAAGCTTGATTGCTTGACGAGAAGACAAAAGACAGGAGTTTAGAAGGATTTTTATAGGTGTTACTAGAGGAATATTGGTATGTTCATTGAAGAATTGCAAATCAAATATGTTAATCATCTGGCAAATCCGCCATAACTTTTAATCAAAATACATACACTCCAGGTCACACACTTGTAACATTATTCTAATAGATAAAACCAGCCTTACAAAGTTGAAATAACAGAACTGAACAGTAACATGTTGACTTACTACTGCAGGATAAACAAGATCCCCAAACCTTTTACTAATGAAGGATCCATCAACTGGATCTTGATCGCTAGAACTAGAAGATAAGTTAAAGAGCTCACGTTTCGTTCTTTTTCAAAATCTGGTATTTGTTATTATCACTAAAATAAAAATATTAAGAGTTTAAGACAATAAACTAACATCTTGTTTTCATCCTGTGTGGAAACGTGCAACTTGTGACCTGGTTCCCTCCCTATGGAATATTCCTCGGGTAAGTGAGCGTCATCATGGACATCAGTAGTATCCACCATTAAGTGAGCATCATCATGGACATCATTAGTATCCACCATCCTGAAAATAAGTTACAAGTAAGAATCAAAATTACAACAATGTTCCAGGCAATGAATTTTGCAAAGCCTGACACACGTTTCGTCCATAAAACACACAATTTAAATTGAAATTGTACCAATTTTTGGCTTATTAATCACTACAATAAAATATTAAGAGTTTTGAGACAGTTAACTAAACATCATCTTTTCATTCTCATCGTTGGTTTGGTCATCAGGTATGATTTCATCTAATTCAACACATGAAGAATCTGTCAATCTAAAATTATTATAGATTACATGTTTCTTTCTGAATTTATTGATGTGTGAACTGGACCAAACATTAACGAAATAAAATAACGTCTGAATTGGGTTTTTGTCAGTCCAGTTTACGGCAAGTGTCATGCAAGAAGCAGGAACAGCTTACCATTCCGGAGCACCTCTGTTCACTCCCGGTTTTTACTGGAGTCCGTGATGTTCATTTGTTTTTAGTTTTGCATGTGTGTTTTGTTTTCCTTGTGTCTTTGTCGTTCTTTATGTGCCCTTTAACATATATTAACAAAACATGTGTCATAAAGTAACATGGATGACTACAGAATGTGTCAAACTGTTACATACGATTGAAAATTTTTGACAACATCTCCACAATGAGTACAGAGCTTAAATAAATTTAATTTGATTAAATCAAGAATGAGATATTTCAATACTATTCAGTCTGAGGGACTGTATGACGCTTCAGTTGGAATTTTGGTTTCCAGAAATGTATGTTACCCCCAAGTCAAATTTACTGTCAAAATTTACATCTATTGGATTTTATTTCTGTCAAAAATTACAGGCATTTTAAATGTTTAAAAGTTCATCAATTTTCTGCTTGGAACTAATCTTAAGTTCTCTTAAGATCGTCATTAACAATAATACACACAGATAATTATTCAAAATACCTGTACATTGCAATATCGGTTGAACAGATGATCTCGGATTCGGACGTAACTTTAACATCGCACATGTCGATGTTGCGTGTCAACTTGAACGTCCAAACACTTTGAAGTTGTCAAAAGTTTTGTCCGATTGTGAATTAAGTTGTCAAAAGTTTTGTCCGATTGTGAATTAAGTTGTCAAAAGTTTTGTCCGATTGTGATGATTTTGTTTTGAGGGCACCTGTGCGGATATAAGTTGACAATATGGGTCCAACGTTCTAAGAATGTTACCAGTCAATCAATTTAGGTTTATCGTTTGTATGAGATTGTTTGCTCTGTTTTGGTTTTGTTACGGACAAATCTTTGCATAAAATGATAGACCGACAGGCCACCTACCCGATTTCTTTTCCGTCCTGCTATATGTATGAGCTCAAATTCCGATGACGTATTACGCAAAATAATTGGCACACTAAGTTATGTGCATTACATCCCGCGCCGGTCTTGACACGAAAATAACCGATACCGTTATGTACGCAAACTTTTGACCGACACAAAGCCATCCACTAAAAAACGTCGATTGCCGTCGTAATAGGTAAAAATAGCAAACAAATTCATTTTATAGCTGAAAAGAAAAGATAACCATACAATATAAAGCTAAAGTATCTGTAGAAAGACAATGCTGGATGGAGTTTAATGCCATTAAAAACACGGACGTAATTTGACCGACAGGGTAACGTCCAATTACAGTTTTTATGATTAAAAAATAAACGTTAATTAATTATAAATGGCTGATTTTTAAATTTTATTTTATACAATTTTTACTTACCTTTAACATTATTCAAGTCGCCCTGTAGAAGGGATGCATTTATTGTGACAACAACATCTCTTAAAAAGGGGGGGTTGAAATGTTACAAAAAATGGCCGAAAAATTGCTTTTTTAGAAGTATTTTATTGAAAAAAAGGTTGATAGGAATTACTGAATCAAATAAAACTATCTTTTTTATTTCTTGAATATACATGCTTTGATAATAAACAAAAATATGTCAAGGGAACACAGTTTAATTTGAATCTGAAGTGAGGTGGTCATTGTGTTGCAGAATAGCCTCAGAAAGACCCCTATAACTTTGAAGTATAAAAAAAATAAAAATCAAATTTAAAGGTAGGAATTTTCCTCAATAGGAAATGTCCTAACAAAACTAGGGTTTTATTTAAAATTTCTCAATGTAGAAATACCAAGACATTCTCACTACTGCTACGGTCAACCAAGTGGCAAAGCTTTCACTGAATCGAAGTTAAGATTTACAACCCACGCCTACATTCTATTACCTTAATAGACTATACAGTGTATACATATCAAACTGAAAAGGTTACAGTTGTATACATTGTGTCTTTTTAACGGCCGCAGATCCGTTTTAGAATGTAAGCTTGGGGTGTAAACTTTGACTTCTGTTCAGTAACACTTTTGCCACTTGGTTGACCGTAGCAATAAGACAATGATTAGTTATGATGTGTCTCTTTCTGTACTATACTACATATGTAGTAGATGACATCAGCCAAATTTCATATATATTTTTTCATCTGCAAGTTGCCAGTCATGGCTGTAGAAATACGCATATATTTACTGCACAGGAGGTGACAAAAAGTCCACTAAAAACAAATATATTATATTCTTCCACTGGCTGACTGGCAACAAATGGGGTATGCCATTTTGTTGTCATTCTTAACGAATATAATGACATTTCCACATGTACTAGTACATCTTTTCAATCAAGTATAAAAAATATTGGCACCTGCACAAGACCTGTGGCTATGCAGTTTTAATAGGAAAAGACATGATTTGCGAAAAATGTTATCAGTAGAGCTAGAACACTATTCATGGGGGAACATTTTGAGGACTGGTTACAGGTTTGTTCGCCAAACAAGTGGGTCTGTTCCCTACCCATTTAATAGTTTGGTTTGTTTACTTCACATTTAACACGAAACGTTAATTATATATTTACATGTATGTAATAAACATGTTGATTTGAACATTCATGCGAATCGATTTCATTGGCAATTGCTGATTTAAAAGTGTTGATCGAATAATTACATTTTTGTAGATAGATAATATTAATATCAAGTTATTTGATTGGCTATTTCCAATTAAAAATTGATTTGTGTTATTAATGTATAAATTTTGATTGACATTCATGAAAAATTAATTAGCCATATTTGGATGGGAGTGAACGAAAATTGCCTTCATGGTTTATGTTCTGTAAAGCTAAATAATATTAAATCAGGTTTTGTTTAATGCGATTTCTTTTCTTTTTTCAAATCATAATTTTAATTAGTACAGCATTTCTACAGATTACATTATATATATTAGTAACAATCCCTGAAACAAAGAAATACCAATAAGCTTTTTCGTGCATTTCATCATTTTTTTTTTTACAACAGAGAGTAACCCCTACCCATTCTGTACTCTGTACACTTAAATGTGTTGCAAAATAGTTGGCCAAATTATAACACCATATATTGTGGGCGAATTGACACCGTGTGAACCAGAATGTGGATGAACCGCCTGGTGAAACGACCCTGGGCAAAGAGGAAAGTTGGTGATCGACTGTGGGCATGGTGGGCGAACGCGCACTATGCAAATTTATTGTGGAAAATGTTGTATTTGTATATTTACTGACATTTCCTGATGGGATATATGGCGCAAGAACTCTGGATCAGTGTTGTGAGTCCATACAGGCTTACTGATGCAAACCCATGTAGACTCGCGACGTTGTTCAAGTATCAGCTGATAAAAACCTGTGTGGACTCATGACACTGTTCGAGAGTATGTGAGCCTTACATCCCATCAGGAAATGTAAGTAGACAAATATAAAATTTTTCACAAAAACTATGCAAAGTGGTTATACTCCCATACGAGGCAAATGTGAGGTCCCGTACAACTACCTGTGTTCCTGCCCGGGTATAATTAGGCATATGCATTTACTTGGGAAGTTAGCACTCTTGCAGACTATGCATATACACATGTATTGTGTATTACATACATATATTGAAATGAAAAATAATGGTAGCAACACACGTACAGGTACTTCCATACTCCCCCTTTTCACGACATACTCAACATACCGTTTCAGAAACAATCCGAATGACTGTCGTGTTGTTTTGATATCATGAATGTGTTTAAAACTGTCTGGATCAGCGGATTTGATTTGTCAATCTGAGTGGAATTGGACGATTAAGTTACGAACTGAGACACTGCAAGCCATTATGATTGTCTGATTGTTGTTGACATACGTCATTATGAAATGAAATAATTATTTATAGGATTTTATTTTTGTGAAACGCATTCCCGGTTCAGGCTTCACACGATATACACGCTCTGCAGATAGGAACTGTTCTGAGCTTGCGTACACGAACGGAACGGAACGAATTGAATCGTTTGTTTTGTGTAAAACGTGTATGAATGGTACACAAACACACGATTTGATTTATTTGAAACGGAACGAACGGAAAACGCGAGCGGAATGAACGAAACACGGAATGTACACGCAAAAAATGTAACGTTGAGCGTTCAACCAACTGTATGTGAAATCTTTAGTTCTTATCATATTTTGATGGGGATTATTCTCATTGTGAGCTTTCAGTAGTATATGTCAATAGATTTCGCGTTGCCCTAACGGTTTCCAAGCTATAAGGGGTCAAAGGGGCCAAATTGCAATATTTCAAAATATGTGAAATCTTTATTTTTCATTGGATTTCAATCCGAGTTTTTTCTTTGGATTTTTCTTGATGTAAACTTTTATTTGGTAGTCAACAGATTTTGCTTAGTTCTTATGATATCCCCTAAATAAGGGATTAAAAGGGCTATTTTTTTTTTATTTTCACTAGTTTGTGTCCAGTTAATTAATGTGTCAATGTCCTTGTCAAGCAAATTACTGTGTCCACATTCATTTTAGTTTACACTTGTTCAAATTTCAGTGGTCGACATGCTGCGGTCGTATCATGCTGAGCTTACCATAGCCCTTTATTGATAAATGACAAGTACGACGAGCTGGGAAGTTGTTTGTTTTCAACTAATTATTTTTCTACAACAAAGGTCAGAGTGACATAACTGATTTCAAATGTCTAGGAGTCAAATTTTTCAGAATATATGTCTATTAAAAGTGTACTTCAAATATGTAAATACATCAAATGATATGTAATGATCAGTTATTACTATTATAAAGGGTCGACAGGTTTATGATGCGATTTGGCGAATATTTGCAAATAACTAAATACCGAAGTTACTGTGAATTTACTTTCTGCATATGCGCATTTCGACAACTTATGTCTCTTCAGTGCAGATAAAATCTAAACGTTTGGAAGACCAATACCCAAAGATATTTAAAAACTGACAGAGAGCAAATAACCAATATGATCTAAATGTAAAGGCAAAATTAGCTAAGGACAGAGCTATGCATGAGGGAGATACTCCTTAGTTTTCAACAAAATTTAGAAAAAATTAGATATTGTAAGGTTCCAAAACTAATCGGCTTTCGGGTCAGCACCGAAGTACTGACTACTGGGCTGGTGAATACCCTCGGGGACTAACAGTCCACCAGCAGTGCCATCGACCCAGTTGTAACAAATAACTAAATACCGAACTTACTGTGAATTTACTTTCTGCTTATGCGCATTTCGACAACTTATGTTTCTTCGGTGCAGATAAAATCTAAACGTTTGCAATTGTTTATCATACAGTTAACCCTTAAAAAAATTGTATTAACCAAACCATGCAAATCATCATTTAATTCTGTTATTGCAAACTATGGTTGTGGCTTATCATCTCAATACTAAAATCCTTTGCCCATCCAGACACGTGGCCATTGGCCTCTTGTTTATTTACGGTTCTGCTCGAAAATCATACATTAAATTATTACATTCCATTCATCACCAAGGTCTGCGTCTTTCATTGGATGCGTTCAGATAAATTTCCAAATGAATACCGAAGCAAGAGCAAAAAATTGTTTATCCAGAATGCATGGCAATATAAGGATTACATACAGAGAGATAACGTAAATGACGCAGACGAAACAAACAGTACATAAAACAAACGCCACAAAAAGGCACTATCAGTGTGAGCCCTTAAAAACAGGAGTGTCATCATGTGCTCCGGAAGGGTAAGCATGACCTGCTTCACATGTGACATCCATCACACTGCGAGTGAAAAGTCCGGTGAAATGACAAATTCAGTAAGTGTCAATCCAATAATATCTCGGGGTGTATATATTGAAATATGTCAATCTTCATTTGTGATACAGACATATTGTAACGATCAGTAAATTCGTGATGACGACCATAAAACTTTTTGAGTGACAATAGTAAAAAAGTTTGAACATAACTTGTCCTGTGGAGAGTCTCTATGTTGCAGCTTATGAACCATCCTTGGAAGAAAGACGTGCCAGACTTGGTTTACAATATGCAACAAAGCTTAAATCGTATCTTTCCAATCCTGCTCACAACTGTGTTTTCAAACCTCTTCACAAAGCTGGTTATGAGAAACTTCCAAATGTTATAAAACCTTTTGGTCTTCGTATCAAATCACACCTTAAATCTGCTTATATAAATTTGGATGAAATAGCCCATATAGAAACTCCCCGAAACCTCCATGGCTGAACCCAAAATAAACACTCAATTTTGTACTACGCAAATATAAAAAGTCTGGTACCAATCCTCTGATTATCCAGCAGGACTTTGCAAGATTTATATCAGAACATCATTGAACATCCTGAATACTTGCAAATGAACACAGATGGCTCTAAGGATGGAGACGGAGTGGCTTCTGTTGCCGCTTTTGGAGATCGTACAACATCTCTCCGACTAACATCCTCAAGTTCCATATTCACTGCTGGAGCTAACGCTATTTACTCAGCACTTAAATTTGTAGCCTTATCGCAAACAAATAAGTTCATGATCTGTTCCGATTCACTTTCACGCCTATTGGCAATTAAAAGTCGAAAAACAAAACACCCAATTATTTTGAAAATGGCTGAACTATACAAGTCACTTGTAGCATAAGGCAAAGAGGTCATTTATGTTTGGATCCCTAGTCATGTAGAGATCTATTGAAACACAGTTGTTGACCAGGAAACCAAGGATGCATTAGATGAGAAGATGTCGGATTTTCCAGTACCTTACACTGACATTAAGCAGCCTTTAATCGTTAAATACATTTTGAAGGCCAAATGGGATCTGCAAACAAATAACTAAATACAAACAAATAATGAACTGAATGGAATAAAGTCAGACGTCGGTAAACAAGTCGGTTCCTGTGGTAAAAATCGTAGGGAACAGGTGTCGTATTGGGCATACTAGAACAACACATAGTTTTATTCTCAACAGTGATGACAGACCTGAATGTATTCCATGTAGTTGTCCTCATACAATCCAACACGTTTTAATTGAATGTGTAGATGTTGCCGATATCAGGCGTGATTTTTATTCTGCTGATTGTCTTAAAGACCTATTACAAATGTCGCTGGCGATAAAATCGTTCAATTTTTAAAAGCAATCAATTTATTTAGTAAGATTTAAATGGATTTATCTTAAAGTTTTAATATTGTAACAGTTAAACTGACATTTCTCGTATCATGTTTTTTTTATATATATTTTAAACTGATATTTTATATATTTATTATAATTGTTCTAAATATTTAACAGTTCTCACTGCAATATAACTGAAATATTGCTAAAGTTGGCGTAAAGCATCAATCAATCAATCAACCCCGATGAAGAAAAAAAAGGTTAGACCGTATATACATGTATACAAGGAAGATATGAACTATGCTGAAGTTCACGTGTAAATAAACAATGAAACGATATTGAGCAAATGCACATTAGGCAAAGTGGTAGAACTGGAAAGTATGAATTTCATTGACGTTTTTCATCTTGAAGTCATCATATTCAGTTTTGTTTACCTTCGCTTTTAATTGAATCTCCAAGATTCTAAAACAATTTATGACAGTTAAAACTTTTAGAAAAGTAATAAGAACCTAAAGGGAAACAACTGTAAAAACATTCTGTCTTAAGTAAATAGATACAGATATAATTCAATCCATGCGATTTCGTAATAAATCGGTACTATTGAATAACCTGCTATACATGTGCTAACCGTAAATCGGCTATAAAGAGCATCGATTACTGAACTTTTTTTTTTAGAAATGAGATCCTAATAATACATCTAGTTTATTGTTGCGGTTTATACTGCTAGTGCTCTCTTCATTTTTGTTTATTTGTTTTTTTTTTATAAAGTTGTTATCACAATTTGTGTTAAACGGGAAATGCCGGGTATGTTGCATTTTTAATTTTCCTCATTTATTTCGGTATTCGTTTGCCGATGTATCGAAAAGAGCTCAATTGTGGCCATTTCTTTTCTCTAAATGTAAAACAAAAATGCACAGGAAAATGACAATTTTTAAATTGATAGAAAATTGACCTTTTATTCATGAGAAATTTCATATCGTTTGTAATTAGGCGGTTTATAATTGGACCTTAAGGTTCTCTTCTGCAGTGTGGAGGCCGCAAAAAAATTCCCCGTACGAGAGATGTATGCTCTTTATACATTCGAGTTACTAGTGTACTTGTGCTTGAGAGAATTTTTCATACTTCAAAAGTTTGGCATTTTTATTTTTATACTATCAATATGTTATTCTGACCACCTGTATATTGTGCCCACATCTCGTGATTTTATCATGCCAAGTTTATTTCACTTTTGACTCCATGAGTGTCCTCTTGGTATTTAATCGTTGTGATAATCTTCTGTTAGTTATTTTGACGGGCAACGGATTACAGCGATTGTAAGAATACTTTACCAGTTAATTTTATGTTTGTAGAGAACCTTGCATTCATTATTTAAACCACGTTTCTTACGAATTAATATATTTAAACAAACGAGCAGTGCGAGTTTGTTAAAATATATTAATGAGTAAGAACGTGGTATAAATGTTTTGTAACATAAATAATTATGAGTGATTGACGTCTCGATAAATTAAGGAACAAACCCCCGTCCAATCAAAATCAAGCACTCGTGCAAGTTTGTTAGTGTGGCACGTGGTATGATGAATAGTATAGATTGATTTCATTGTGTAAAGCCGACTGGAAACAACCAAGAAAATTCAATAACCGATCAGATGTTTGATTGCACGCAGCACTGAAACATTTTTCTTTTCGGGTCAGTTTGCATTTTTTTGTATAGATTTTGTCAAGTAAATGTCAATGAGGATACAAAATTAAAAGTTCTCGGCAAAGTAAGAGGGAAAAAAATAAAGGAAAAAATGCTCTTATTACCACCCGACAGACAGAAAACAAGGAAATGGTTGGCGATTCATGCAGAGGTTAAACAGCGGCGGATCCAGACTTTCTGCTAAAGGGGGGACCCATAATTTTTACAAAAGGGGGCCCGGAAACCATTTTCTTTCAGTTATTCAAAAACAAAAAATAGTTTAAAAAATGTCTAATCGTTCCTACGGAAATAATCCTTTTATTACATAAAAATCAAATATAGTGAAAAAAATAATATGAACTAGTGGCTCAGATACTGAGCCTGAATCGCTCACCTGACAAAGATACTTCTAGGCCATGTCAAAGCTGATAATCCAAAATGTTTTTATTATAGGGTCTAATGTTAAGCTTTGTTCTCTACTGGCATCATTTTTTTTGTCAGACCAATTGAAATATCTATTCTTTGTTAATATCTTTTAATACATTACTCCAATACACTCAAGTTGATTTGCTTCAGTGGTCCCAGGGTAGATGATGAAAATGAAGATTTTCCCATAGGGTCCTTTGTAAAACTATATTCCACGCTGGCCAGCATGCTTTTTTTTATTGGATCAGAACAAAGTAGCAATTTTAGTCATCATTCCTGTAAAATTTGGTTGAATTTGCTTCAGTGGTTTCAGATAAGAAGAAAATAATGTTATTTTCCCGAAGGGTTAAATGTTAAAACAATGTTTCGTGCTGGGGGCCATGTTTTTTTTTTATCTGATCGGATCAAAATGAGCTGTCTTTGTAAAGGACCTTTTATAAATCATTCTTATGAGTTTGATTGAATTTGCTTCAGTGGTTTCTGAGGAGAAGATTAAGTGTGATTTTTATCCCATAGGGTCCAATGTTAAACCTAAGTTCCGCACTGGCGGCCATGTTTTTGATTGGACTATAATGAAATGATCAATCTTGGTAAAGAACCTTCCATATATCATTCCTATAAAGTTTAGTTAATTTGCCTCATTGGTTTCGAAGGAGATGAGGAAAATGTCATTTTCCCAAAAGGGTCCAATGTTAAACCTTAGTTCCGTGCTCACTGGTGGCCATGTTTTTTGTCGGGTAAAAATGAAATGAGCAATCTTTGTAAAGGACCTTCCATACATCATTCCTGTAAAGTTTGATTGCACTTGCTTCAGTGGTTTCAGAGAAAATAAAAATGTGATTTTTCCAATAGGGCCCAATGTTAACACTAAGTTCCATGCTGGGGGCCATGTTTTTGTCGCATCGAAACGAAATGAGCAAACTTTGTAAAAACCTTCCATACATCTTTCCTCTTAAGTTTGGTTGAATTTGCGTCAGTTTCAGAGAAGAAGACTAGAGGCTCAGAGGCTGAGCCTGTATAGCTCACCTGACAAAATACTTCTATGCCACGCACGACCAAAAAAGATGTATTTTACAAATGAGGCCTAATGCTAAGCTATGTTCTCCATTTGCACAAGTGTTTTTGTCTGATCCTTTTGAAATTAGTAATCTTTGCAAAGGACCTTGAATACACCATTCCAACACAGTTTAGTTAAATTTGCTTGCATAGTTTCAGAGAAGATAATGAAATGTTTGGTTTTCACTTACCGCGCTACGATGTACAACTATGTTCTGCACTGGAGGCCATTTTTTTGTCAATTCGAAATGAAATGAGTAAAGTACCATCCGTACATCATTGCTGTAAAGTTTGGTTTAATTTGCTTTAGAAGTTTCAGAGCAAAAGATGAAAATGTGATTTTTCCTATAGGGTCCAATGTTAAACCTAAGTTCCGTGCTGGCGGCCATGTTTTTTGTTGGATCAGAACAAAATGAGCAATCTTTGTATAGGAATTTCCATACATCATTCCTGTGTAGTTTGGTTGAATTTGCTTCAGCCATTTCAGAGCAGAAGATGAAAATGTTATTTTCCCATAGGGTGCAATGTTAAATCATGTTCCGTGCTGGCGGCCATGTTTTGTGTCGGATCGGACCGAAATGAGCAATAATTGTTTAGGATCTTTAGTACATTATTCCTATAAAGTTTGGTTGAATTTGCTTCAGTGGTTTCAGAGGAGAAGATGAAAATGTGATTTTTCCCATAGGGTGTAATGTAAAACCTAAGTTCCGCGCTGGCGGCAATGATTTTTGGACCTTTAGTACATCATTCCTGTAAAGTTTGGTTGAATTTGCTTCAGAAGTTTCAGAGCAGAAGATGAAAATGTGATTTTCCCATAGGGTCCAATGTAAAACCTAAGTTCAGCGCTGGCGGCAATGTTTTTTGTCGGATCGGAACAAAATGAGCAATCTTTGTGAAGGACCTTCAGTACACCATTCCTGTAAAGTTTGGTTGAATTTGGTCCAGTGGTTTCAGAGGAGTTTATGAAAATATGAAAAGTTAACAGACAGACAGACGACGGACGCCAAGTGATGGCCATAGCTCACACTGACCCGTTGGGTCAGGTGAGCTAAAAAAAAGGTGAAAAGCTAACGACGACGGACAACGAAAGGACGACGGACGCCAAGTGATGGCAATAGCTCACACTGACCCTTTCGGTCAGGAGAGTTAAAAAGGGAGGTAATAAAGTTTATGTGAAGAATTATTCATTATTTCCAAACAGTCTTTTGCAAAGTTCTCAATAAAACTTCACATAATGATAGAGTCAAAGTAAACTCTTAGAATCAAAAAATATGTTTTCTAATTTTGTTAGATTTCCTGACCAATTATTTTGGGATATTCTACCCAGCAACTATACCTGCATGTAAAATACTTGTTATTTCTAAGAATCTAACAGGGTTTCTTTCATTTTGCATGTATTTTGCTTCGGTGGTTTCAGAGAGGAAGATGTTATTTTCCCAAAGGGTCAAATGTTAAACAATGTTTCGTGCTGGGGGCCATGTTTTTTATCAGATCGGAACAAAATGAGCTGTCTTTGTAAAGGACCTTTTTAAATCATTGCTTATGAGTTTGATTGAATTTGCTTCAGTGGTTTCTGAGGAGAAGATTAAAGTATGATTTTTATCCCATAGGGTCAAATGTTAAACCTTAATTCCGCACTGGCGGCCATGTTTTTATTGGACTATAAGGAAATTATCAATCTTGGTAAAGGACCTTCCATACATCATTCCTATAAAGTTCAGTTGAATTTGCTTCATTGGTTTCAAAGGAGATGAAGAAAATGTGATTTTTCCAAAAGGGTCCAATGTTAAACCTTAGTCCCGCGCTCACTGGTGGCCATGTTTTTGTCGGGTAAAAATGAAATGAGCAATCTGTAAAGGACCTTCCATACATCATTCCTGTAAAGTTTCATTGAACTTGCTTCAGTGGTTTCAGAGAAGATGAAAATGTGATTTTCCAATAGGGTCAAATGTTAACACTAAGTTCCATGCTGGGGGCCATCTTTTTTGTCGCATCGGGACGAAATGAGCAAACTTTGTAAAAGACCTTTCATATATCATTCCTCGTAAGTTTGGTTGAATTTGCTTCAGTGGTTTCGGAGAAGAAGATAAAAAGTTGAAAAGCTAACGACGACACACAATGAACAAACGACGGACGCCAAGTGATGGCAATAGCTCACAATGACCCTTTCGGTCAGGAGAGTTAAAAAGGGAAGTAATAAAGTTTCTGTGAAGAATTATTCAATATTTCCAAACAGTCTTTCGCAAAGTTCTCAATAAAACTTCACATAATGATAGAGTCAAAGTAAACTCATAGAATCAAAAAATATGTTTTCTAATTTTGTTAGATTTCCTGACCAATTATTTTGGGATATTCTACCCAGCAACTATACATACCTGCATGTAAAATACTTATTTCTAAGAATCTAACAGGGTTTCTTTCATTTTGTATGTAGTTTGTATGTCAATGGAATTTATTTCACACTCACACTCCCATTCCAGAAAGTGAAACCATGAGGAGGAAATCTCATTTTCTATTATCTCTTGTCCAATGTTCGTGCAGTTTTAAGGCCAAACGGGGCCAAATAATAAATGTGCAAAATGTCTTGTTTTATTCTTCATTAGATTTTGATGGGTTTTCATACTTTTGATTCATCTTGGGATATGCATTCTGCAATATGTCAACAGATTGGTGTAGCTCTTTAGTAAAAATGGGAACAAATCTGCACTTTTTCAAAATTGCCAATTTTTTGTATTTCATTAGATTTTAGATGAAAATTTTGACATGAAAATTTTACCTTGCATTTGGTAGAAATTTACTGTCTTAATCAAATTTTTGGCCCCTTAAAATTATGAAGCTTCATTCCGTGTATTGCACTCGGTGTATTTAAAAAATAAACCTCATGGTATGATCAAGGTAAAATTGTCTACAAATATGGTACCCCTACAAAGCCCTGATTAAAGGCAAGTCACATACAAAAAATAAACACCATAGCACTAAAAGAGTTTCTAGAAGCAAAGTTTAAGTTTTTTTTTTAAATTGCCCTCAGGGCAATGTCAAAGTTAAAATGTTTACTAATAAGGTACCCCCAACAAAGCTCTCATAGCAAGGAAGTCACATATCAAATATCAACACCCTGGCCCTTAAGATCTCCATTCAAGAATTAAGGTTGAAGATTTTACTGGCAACGTCGACGAAAGATTTTACTGACAACGTCGACGCTGACGGTATGATAACAGCTTTCTGGACATATGTTTCGGTGAGCTAAAATATGGGAAAAGTTGACTCGCCACAGAACAAAAAAAGATATCTCCCTTCAAAACAATGAAAAGGGATGTGTTAGAAGACACTCACATACCCAGCTGCTGGATACTCTCGCTTCATAAAGACCCCTGCAATAATTCGAAAAGAGAAAACATGAGAGATATCCAAACAAATCATGCATTTGAGCTCTTTCATTTAGCTATTTTCATCGAAATATGTCTATATACCGCATACAAGATCCATTTCTGGTCCCTATGTTGGCCAACTGGAAATACAAACCAATTCTGTTCCCGCATGCGCTCTTCTTTTCCTCTCTTTGTTGAACCATGATACTAATATATCAAAAATTAGAAATTGTATATGACAACTTATTTCTCGGGCATTTATGATAAAACACATTACAGTATCTACTTCTGATTGGGCATGTGCAAACTACAACGTTCTGTTCTAGTCAAGCTATGGCCAATTGCAGTCACACTTCTCTGGTGATGTTGTTGTCGGGCTACAAACACACCTGGATACATCACATCTGGTTTTTGTGTTAATGACGGCAATTTTTTTCAGGCAAGGGGGCAATTTTGTAAACTCTTAATGCTTATAGATCCCTGAAAAGGCTGGTTTGCTATTTCAAAGTATACATTAGTTGTGATTTCAAATAATATTTCATATGAAAGAGAATAAAATATTAAATGACAAAATTCTTCTAATGCCATGGTCCGACAACGATCCAAAAGACAAAAAAATGCAAGTTTAGGTTGTATTGCGTTAGCTTTGATGCTGCTGGGAGGTAAGTTGTAAGTCTATTCTACGTTACCAAGGACTCAATAATTACATCTTACGCCACTGATCGTTATGATTCCGCTATTAACAAAATGCACATTACAATCTACATGAAAAGAGCATTGCTGTTAATGCTCTTGAACACCGAGGGGCAGGTAACTCTTGCCCTATTTATCTAAAAAAAATTCTGGTAAAGGAGTTGGAAAATTGCATGTAGCAACAAATTGGTGTAGTACTATAACACCCAAAAACATAAAAAAAATAAATTATATTTTGTTCTTTAGATTGTATTTTTAATTAAACATTAGCCTATTTAAGGAAATTGTATTAATTTTATATCTGACAAAAAAGCATTTGCAACAATACATTTAACCATTTTTTGCAGCCATAACGTATCATTTTTAAATATTGTGATGAGTTATAAGCAAGATGACATTAACCATGTCAAATCCTTAATTTAACTTTTTAAAAGGCAATATTGAAGGGCAAACGTACGAAAAAAGAAACAGAAATGGTTGAAAATTGTCCTTTATGCTACCATAGCAACCAACCTAGCAACCAGAATCAAACTGTTTGTACTTGTTTATGACAACATGTATTATTAGGTGTGTATGAAGGAATCAAATTAAACATTTAACTTTATTTAAGGAATTTTATTATAGTCAAATCTGTCAAAACAGCACTTGAAAAAGTGAAAATTCCCTATTTTTGCCACCATATAAACCACCTTAGCAACCACAGCCCCACCAATTGTTCCCATAAATTTGATATTCATACATTTACCTAGTAATTATTAACTGTAATCTTCTAACTTTCCAACATGGTTGCATATGTCTTTTATAATTTTCTAAAATCGGCACAAAATGAGCTATCTCAAAATGGCCAAAGACCCCATGTGCCTCAACCCTATACTCCTATCAGACATAAAATATTCAAAATTTTTTTACCTTAATATGTCAGCAGAATATCTAAGTTTACTTTGTTCAGGTGAAAAATCGCATGACGAATGCACTTATAGAACCACATCTGTTTGAATTTTGCTGTTTTTTCAGCTCCAAATCGTCATATTTTAGCCTAAAATCAAGGAAATTCGTTACCATGGCAACCAAACCACTGGGACAATTTTTAGGCCCTTTTTTGTTCCTAAGTCATAGACTTGTAATGATAGACAAAGTTTCAAGGAAATCTGTGACCATGCGTGCCCCCACCCTCTATATAATATGGTAGGTATTTACAATCAATTGATATTAATTTCTAAGGGTTTAATGAAATTTGACAAAAGTTATAAAAAGATTAATTAAAAAAATAAAACATTATCAATATTTTTTTGTCAAAGGATGTCAATATACTATTACCTTTGTCGAAAAGTTCTCTACTCAAATGATTCATAGCTTGTAATATTGTTTCACAGTGCCTAAAGAGAGATAACTCTAATTTCTGATAAAAAGAGTCTTCATTATTCAAATAATATTTGAATCTTTTTTCTATTGATAAACAAAAATAAATACATAGGATTTATCAATCAGAATTACTTTGATCCTGAGTAAACAAGCCACTGAATTTCTTCCAGTTGCCTTGCTTTTAAAGTACATTAGAAAAGTTTTGGTTAATTTCAAATGTTATTCAAAAGAGTAAAAGTAAAATACCAGTATAAAATCTATTATAAAGTGATTTCAAAGAATTGTATCTTTAATAACCATATGACTTGTTAATATACTATGTCTGAGATATAGATTCAACATCTAACAACAGAAAATTACATCATGATAATATATGAGCATCTTCATCGAACCAATGTATGTAAAATACTGAGATTTGGGCTCTCTATTGAAGTGCTTTTTAATCAATATAAAAAACCATGGAGAAAATATTAAAGATACATGAAACACTCAAAATTTGGTACATGTTATGCAAGAAAAAAAAGATTTGTTGTCATTTTGAACAATGAATTAATACACAATTTATCCATTGGTAATTGTATATGTGAATTGTACTTCATACTACTCTAAGGGATAAATTCCTTTGGTTGAGGTGCAAACGGCATGCGGTGAGGATTAAACAGCATCACCTGAGGATTTACTTGAATTTGCTGAGAATTAAATGGCATACGGTGGGGATTAAACGGACCCAACATCCAGGGATAATACGGAAAAGGCGGAACTTGAGGCATATGAGTATGAAATTGCTGTATATGTGGCACGCTGTAAGGTTTTGGTGGTAATATAGGTTGTGAGCTGATTCCACTCTTGTTTGTAGACATATGTTTGTATTTCCTAGTTTGAGAATAGTCAAGTTCACTGGGGATTTTCCTTCCCGGTCCATGTAAGGTTGATTTTGCCTGTGGAGATGAAATATTAAGCGATGCTTTTTCCGAAATTTTACGATTGATGGTATTCCTTTTTGATTATCTAAGTGGGCACTGTCAAAGAACATGTCATCTGAAGGGAGAAATGTGCGAAACACAGTTATGTTTTAAATGTTTTTACTAGCTTCTTTAATAATTTTATTTGGCTTCCTCAACTTTAGAAAAAGGCATGTCTTTTCTTCTGAGTATTGGCAGGATAAAAATATGTAAACTAGGCCACGATTTTGACAAATATTCAAAAAGTTCTTCATATTCCTCCACTTTAACTCCTTTGCCATGCAAATCTCTAGCTCCTATGTGAAGAGGTACATGTACTCTCTTTGGGTCTGGCATGGTATGACCTGTTGTTTGCTTATTTCACTATGAACAGAAAAAAGTACTGTCCATACCAGTGACAGTCTTTTTCTAACTGTCATTAACTGGAAACGTCCTATAAACAACTGTGAAGACTAGAAATGTACTGTTATTGATTGGGACAGTCCTTAACAGTAGTTTATAGACATACTCATGACTGCGACAAACTGTAAGACACTGTAACAGTAAATGACAGTCAGTAACAGTATTTACCTGTATTGTAAATAACTGTCCCCGCTTGCGACAGTACTTTTTTAACCGTTTAAGACTGTCATGCTTGTGATGAACTGTCCCTGATTGTGACAGTCCTTATTTGGCATATTATGGACTGTCTTGTACTGTTACAGGTAATGACAGATGTTTATAGAATTTACATGTACTGACATGCACTGTCCTAAACTGTCACAGTCGATTTTAGGCCATTGCAATTGTGTGATTAATTTTACTGTTTTGTCACAGGTAGAACATGTGTAGAAGTTGTCATTAAAGTGGATACCAATATACTTTTATTCGTAGGATATGGCAAAATTATAATTTTCTGTAATGTACTGATTTAATAGAACAACACAGTTTTCATGGGTAAACTATTTTCCCATGCCGTAGGAAAAATAAATAATTAAAAGGTTTACATGACACAGAAAGCTAGAAATTGTTTAAATATGAAAAATCCAATTGAGATTGAAGTGAAAATACGATCTAAAACAAGAATTCTCTGTTTTTCAATCTGATAAAAAAAATACATTAAGCGATGTTTCAATATTACCATCCATGAAAATGTGAAATTTCACAATTTGTTACGGACTCGTCCATATGTTTAAAGCTATTTTTATTGCCAGAAGGCAATATCCAAATCACTTATCAGTTTACACTTTCTTATACACCAAGTTTGGCGTCCCATACAGCATTACTTTTAATTTTTACACAAATTATTGTATTAATTTATAGATTATTCATCTAATTTTTTCATCATCTCAAATTTAAAACAAAAATCCCAAGCACTATGTTGTGTGCCACAGTAGACAGGGCGTACACACCCTCTTTAAAAACTGTAAAAAAAGTTTTTAATTTTCCAATAATGAGGGTCCTCATGGGGGGGGGGTCCTAGGAATCAAATAATCATTAAATTTTTGCCTTGGTAATCAAATAATCATTAAATTTTTACCTTGGTAATCAATAAATATTTGGCTTAGTAATCAAAAAGTATATAAAAACGCAACATAATAATGAAATAATCATTAAATAAATGCCCTCGTAATCAAATAATCATTAAAAATGCCCTGGTAATCAGGTAATCAAGAAACACATGACGGGCCTCAATATCTTATTAATTGTACACGAAAATGAAATATATATTTTTAAATTCAAAAATCATGTTACTTTTATATAATTTTCGAGATTAATAGTAATGGTTTCTAAAATCCATATTTTTATAATTTTACCAGTTAATTGAAAAATATAAAAGTTAAACAAGGTAGTTTACTCGGAATACAAGTACTATAAAAAACTGAATAAACTTTGTAACTTGTAAATAAGCATTTTTTTTCATGCTGAAGTTAAAGACTTATTTTATTTCATGTGCCAACAATATTGTGTGTATAACAGCAGTGATTAGGGACCGACCATTTAACCTGAAGGGGGGGTTATGGTTATGGCTTTGCGCGAAAAAAAAATATTTATTTTTTGCACGCGTATCAACAAAATATTTTTTTTCAAAATTAACATTATTTTTTGGGGCAGAAAGCCTCATTCAGAAATTTTTTTTTCTTCATTTTGGCAGCCAAAATATTTTTTTCACATAAAATCAGATCCAAAATATTTTTTTTTAGAAAAAAACCATAGCCCCCCCCCCTTCAAGTTAAATGGTCGGTCCCTTATGTAAAATTTAAATGTGAAAGCTTGACCCTTTGTAGTACAAAAATCAATATGTGAATGGTCATCATTTAAATTGTGCATGTCACGAGTAACGACTGACTTTGGTATAAAATTCAAAAAGTTGCATTATGCATGGATTTACAATTTTTCATTTTACAAAATCGATTCAGTTAAGTTTAGATCGTGTTACATACTGATAACCCAAGAGACAGAGCGAGCCTGGAGAGCAAGTAATTATAATTTCAACTTTCACATGTCACCCACTTGTGCTTTTACAACAAGGGAACATTCATCCGTTCCAGGTAAAAGTCTATAGATTTACTCAAAACTAAAAAACCAGCCATCAAGTTTTTTTTTTGGGGGGGGGTTGTGTTCTTTTGTTTTTGTTTTTTTTTTTTGTCTTTTTTTTTCGTTTTTAAAACGTTTTAATGTCGTGTTTATTTATCAGATGTATAACACTAAACGAAAAGACTTACCGGTACAAAGCTACAAGAAAGTGTTCTACTTTTTTTGGACAGAATACCATTTTTTAATATAAAGAATAAAACGGATGTTGATCATGAAATATTGCCCTCCCGGACAGTGCACGGAAGAAACGTTCCCGTTTATTAATGAATGAAAGAAACATATCAAAAGATAGAAAATGTCTCAATGGATATAGGAACTTAATTTTTTGTTCCTTTAAATACGATTTTTCCTTAATTTTCAAATTCTGTTGGTACATGTCGTTCAAAGTAGATCGGTCAAACGCGATCAGTCCAAATAACAGCTTAATTAACAACCGGTCAGTTTGTATATCATATTGTATAATTACTTAAATCATATCAAGTCAATATTTAACAATTCAAATCAAACTGTTTGATCACGTATTTAAAATGAAAGTATTTATCAAATACCGAAATTCTTAAACTATGGTTAATAAATAAAGCTATCTAAAAAAGAATAAAATGTTAGTTTCAAAACGATTTGAGGTCTAACTCAAAAATTCACATCTGAAAATAGAATTAAAAGCGATGTCTGATCTGAAGAATTCACATAATGTAATGTTAATTCTTATACGAAACTGAATTTTGAAATGTATGTTTCATCTTAAAAAAAATCAGATATTTCGGCAATATACGTCTTATCCGAAGAATTCAAGTATTTCTGCAATTTATGTTTCATCAAAAGATTTCAAATATTTTAGCCAAATATATTTCATCCCCAAAAAATTCAAATATTTCGGCAGTATATATACATTCGAAGAATTCAAATATTTCGGCAATGTATGTCTTATCCGAAGAATTAAAATGTTTTGAGTCTAAACATGAAAATAAAGTCTAACTTTAGTTGAAAATGACGCAAAATTTCAGAACTCCGCAGAAATATCCACAATTATTTTTGCGAACAGGTTATATTTTTTTCTCGTATCTAATTCGTCTCTGTCCTGAAATAAATTTCTGAAATAAGTCAAAATATGGAAACAAAGTCTGAAAGTTGAATTTGAAGCAAATTCCCCTTCTCATTACCTGTTTTTTTTTTTTTTTTTTTTTTTTTTTTTTTT
>MJUU01036892.1:0-35911 GCA_002080025.1 Modiolus philippinarum | reverse complement strand
AAAAAAAAAAAAAAAACAAAAAAAAAACTAGTGATAATTGAAATTTACAGAGTAGTAGAGTTGACTTTAAATAATATAACTTTTATAAATTAACACAATTGTTGTAGGTACTTTATTTTTTGTTGTAAATATAGAATTAAACTTAATAACGTTAGCATTATTTCTACAATATAAAGGCAAAAATCCATTTCTTTCATATCTAAAAGAAATTACATGACACGATATAGTGGAACTCATCGCCGATGTCTGCCGAATCACAAAGATGGCACAATCTATCAACTCGGGGTACATTGTGCCATCTTCCCACCTCGACAGGCAACCGATGATTTCCACATCGAAATCTGCATAAAACATATAGTAAGTTAAATGGTAAAATCGATAGATAGTGTTCAAATTGAAATTCAGTCTTATACAATCTATAACATAGAGCTTTTGGTGAATTACTCATCGTACTAAACCAATCCTGTATAGACTGATCTTTTAACTTTTGTTGAATACTGAGTACAATCCAACGTTTTTGAAGTAGAAGTGGATTCAACCAGATGTTGGTCATTCCACATCGATCAAAAATTTCTTTTATAAATGTTAACCAATTATTCTCAAAACCATAATTAGACATATTAATATACCATTATTTATATATAAGGCTGGAAATTTTATTTTCTTTCTCATTATGCAAACGGCACCAATAACTAATCATACGTGATTTAATAGTCACGGAGAGAGGAAATCTACCCAACTCGCCGTAAACCATAAAATTTGGTGTTGTCTGTTTTAAGCGCAATATATGTTTGCAAAAACGTAGGTGTACTTTCTCAATTAATTCTAAATTTTCAAAACCCCATATTTCACACCCATATGTCAAAATAGGAACCACTGCTCTATCGAACATATCTAATTGACATTCAATAGATAAATTATTCCTTCTTGACTTCCTAATAATATCATACATAGCTTTGACAGCTTGGTCATGAAGATATTTTCTAGTAGCAAGAAATGATCCAGATTTAGAAAAAATAACACCAAGATATTTATATTTTTTAACTATTTCAATATCTTTGCCATCAATGTTAAACTTTAAATTTTGAGGAAGTCTTCCTGATGAAAATACAATTACTTTAGTTTTAGATATATTAATCTTAAGTTCCATTCTTTGCAGTAAGCTGAAAACTTGTTCAGCATATTCTGTAAATCGTGACTAGTTTCTGACAACAACACTGTATCGTCTGCATATAATAACAAAAAAATCTTTAAATATATTTCTAATTCAATTTCTAAATCAGTGGATATAGTTTTAATTCCTTCAACATTCGTTTTCTTTAAAAATTCTTGTAAATCATTTAGGTATAAGGCAAATAACATAGGAGATAAGTTTTCGCCCTGGCGTACTCCAGTTTCACATGCAAAAATATTTGAAGTTTCTGAATTATAAATAATTTTAGACTTTACATCATTGTACATGTTTTGTACGACTCTGAAAAATTTACCATTCACATGGTTCAATAACAATTTAAATAATAACGAATTACGATGAATGGAGTCGAACGCTTTCTCGAAATCAATAAATGCACAAAATAATTTTTTCTTTTTAACTTTCAAAAGCTGAAATAAGGAATACAATGTAAATATATGATCTGTTGTACAGTAACCTTGTCTAAAACCAGCTTGGTTTTCATTCAGAATAGCAAAATTTTCTATAAAATCACCCAGTCTCGCGTTTAGAATTGAAGTAAATATCTTCCCCAAACATGATAAAAGTGTAATTAGTCTATAATTTTTTGCTTCTAGTCTACTCCCTTTATTCTTAAATATAGGGATTATATGCCCAATAAGCCAGGTTTCAGGTAATATTCCTGAATCGAAAATCAAGTTGAAAAACAATACATAACTATCAATCATGCTATTAAGTGATGTATTAATGTACTCATTAATAATCTTGTCTTCCCCAAGCGATTTATTGTTTTTCGATCTTCTCACAGCTTTGAGTATTTCATCTTTTGTAATAGACATATTTAAATTTGTATTCACCAAATCAGGATTTAATTCATTTTCAATGATAAACTCATTATCATACTTATTCTTATTAAGATCTACGAAAAAATCAAATAAAGTTTGTATATTGATATCGTTATCAATATCTGATTTATTACATGTACCACTATTAAACAATTTCCAAAATTCTTTTGGATTTTTAGTTTTTAATTTTCTCATTATTTCGCGTGTTTGTTCATTATATTTCTTGATATTGTTGTCCATTGTCTTCTTATAATATTTTCGCTGTGCCTTAATCTATCCTTAAAAACATTAGACCCATACCTCTTGTATAACCTCTGGGCTTTTCTTAAATCTCGTCGCGCATTTTTACAGTCTATGTTAAACCAGTCCCTGTTTGATTTTTTCTTTACCCTGTTCATGTTTTGTTTTTTATATGTATATGTACCTAGCGTTGTGTTTGCAGATTCTATTAATATGCTACACATATCTCTAGCTATTGAATTAACATCATTTTCTGTGACACATGTAATATTATTAGTACATGTATATAATCTGTCATGAACACTTTCTAATTTTACACCATCAATATTGTTTACATATTCAGTTGATTTTTCGTGCTTCCATTTTTTAATTTTCACATCGCAGTTGACAAAATCATTAACATGTCTACTTTTTCTAAAATTTTTAAACTCAAAGGTGCATGCACATCTGAAAATAATTTACTAAAATACATCACTTCAATTTTTTTAATTTTACTTAACATTTGAGAAGAACTTAATGCGTAATCTATAACACTAACATTTTTACTAGTTGGATTTCCAATGCAATTTTCCTCAAATCTACCATTTAGTATAAATAACTTGTTATTTTTACAGAAATATATGCATTTTCTGCCATATCCATTTACCACACTGTCTACACTATTTCTATATCGTGGTACAAATGTATATGCCAAGTTCATCTAAAATATTTACATGGCTAATATCTACATAATCAATAAAACTATTTTCAAAAGTATTGTCTGTTTCAGTATCATAAAAGTCGGACAGATTTCCAGTCCGGCTATTATAATCGCCAAGTAAAACAATATGGTCTGATTTACTACGTAAATTATTGAGCTCAAATTCTATTTCACTGTATGCATCTTCAGATGTAAATATAGAATTTACGGGTGGTATACGGACAATTCCAATAAAAACATCTTCGGGAAGTTTCAATAACTCTTTATCTATACTAAACCAAAGAATAAATTCACAGTCTGATTTTATGTATCTAATATATTTCTCTAATCATTTTTTAAACAATAACGCTATACCACCTGACTTATGATTAGTTATTTTGTTTCTGTTTTTACAATGAAAAATAAAATCTTCAATATCTATTTCATCGAGATCGTCTAATTTAGTTTCAGTGAGACATATGATATCATGACAATCTAATAAAGTTTTAAATTCAGGATACAAAAGCTTATTTTTAATTCCACATACATTCAATGATAAAATACTAATGTCATTAATATCAAAACTACAGTTATCTTTATTTATAAGTAATGATGACTGAAAAGAGTGAAAGTCACAAGACTGTGAAAGTTGCTCAGTTTGTTTAACTGTTCTTAATCCTCCATGGTTGACCTATGTTTTGCGTGTACCTGCTCGGGCCCATCACGGGGTTTTCCTCTATCGTGTCCGAAACCATATTCTTTTGGTCGAGCATCTTGTTCCTCTTGTTGTTTACGAGAAAACGTGTTACTTCGGGTTGTTGTTTGTCTTACAGGGGTGTATTCGCTTCCATCAATAAATAATCGATCTCTCTGGAGGTGTGCCTTTTTTCCTTGACGACGTGCTTCCTGGAAGTTGGGCCATAATGCTTTTCTTCGTTCATTGATCTCTTTTGGATATTGTTCACTTATCCCAAATTTTGTTCCTCTCAGGTTACTTGCAGAGTCCCTTACTAATTCGCGTTGTTTATAATTAACAAATCTACAAACTATAGGTTTCGTCATAAATTTTACAGATCCATCTGGATTTTTTTCAATACGTTCCTGTCCAAAACGGTGTGCCCTATGAAATTCCGGCATTCTAGTCAGCTTCAGTTGATCTACCATGAAATCTGCGAGTATTTTTTCCGTATCATCTGATTGTTCATTTCTGTCTTTCATAGGAATTCCTGTAAAGATTAGATTTTCCCGCATTGATCTACTTTGTAAGTCTAATTGTTTTTCGTACAGATCATCCAAATCAGTTTGAAGTCTGCTTATTGCCTCGATTGTCTCGTCGTTTTGGCTATTAATCTCAAGGAGTTTGGTTTTCACGTCGTTTACCTCTTTTTTGTTTTGTTCAAATTCTTCAGTTACAAAGTTCATGCTCTTTTCGATCTCATCCACTCTTTTCGTAACATTATCAATACTTTTGACTACATTGGACAATGTTCTATCTACTTTAGAGATTTTTTCTGACAGTTTGTCAATTGAGGACATTTTCTCACAAATCATATCAATTTTCAACGCAAGCTGATCTAATTTTCCAGTATTGTCAATAGGAATTAATGTGGAATTATGGCTTAATGTAGAATTCATAAGTGGTTACATACATGTACTCTGTGGGGTACTAGTATAAAAATTTACTCCCGACGACGACGGTGACGGTTGCATTATATTTTGGCCCGACATTTGCATCTGCTGTGACATCTGCTGAGACATTTCAGGTTGCTGATAACGAATACAGTTTTGTTGGACTATTGTAGGATCATAAGTATTGTGTATTGACATATTAGTGTTATCGATAACTTTCTTGTTGTCACTATTTACTTTATTTACATGTTTACTTTTTGTTTGAGCAGTGTTCGTCTTTCGTTTACAGCGTTGTTCACCACTGACATTTTGTCCATTTGACTTTTTCCTCTTACGTTCCTTTTTCCATTTTTCTTGGGAGTCATATAGAATATATATTAATGTCCATCACATATTAATCCATATTACAGAAATGCACATCATTAAAGCAACAACATCGTATAAAAAATTCAAATTTCACGAGAGAAAAAAGAAAGCGACATTTGTTTTTCACACATGCGCAAAAAATAGATGTTAAGATGTTTAAAATCATTGTAGTTGTGTTATTTAGAAAAAGGAATATTATAAATAAATAAATAATGGCTTCTAGAATCTGAAATGACATTATATGTATATTACGGGGAACATATGCATCATCATGCATACACAAGTCACTCGTTGTGCATCAGTTGACAATGATAATAATAAAATAAAATTTGGAAAACCAAACTATTATCTTTTGAATAGATTTATCACGTTCATTTACTCAGTACAAGGAAGTCCAGGAGCGGATCCAGGAAATATGAAAAGGGGGTTCCAATTGAGAAGTGAAGAGAAATTTCGCCGAGCGGAGCTCGAAAATTTATGGGGTATTTCTTAGTAAAACGCCAGTATTTTCATTAAAAATACACGATTGTCCAGATAAAAGGGTGGATTCCCCTTGGATCCGCCAATGAAATCTAAACAAATCCTTGCTCAGTCCAATGTCATGTGTATCAGTACAGTGAAAAAAAGCATATAGCAGTTTTGACGAACACCCGAATTTCAAATTAAATATCATTTCAATATTTTAATTATTACAGCTTTGAAATAAAAATTGACATGTTATAACACTGATTGCCAAACAGAATAATAAAAGACCCTGCCCTCTTCCGGTTGTCTCCATATTAGAAAAATATAAAATTTTGCCAGTTTTCAATTGAAATTGGAAGTAGTTTAATAAATTTCTTTAGTGTTAGAAAACACATCATTTTGTAGATAAATTACATATCGATATTAGAATATCTCAAGTTAACAAAAACATGACCTAACGGGCTCGATTGGGAAGGGGGGAGGCAGTCACAAAGATTGTATCCTTTAATTTTAGATGAATTTATTTATTAATGTTATATTATATGTTTTTAAATTTACCCTTATATTTAGAAACATATCTTTATTTTAATTTATTCATTTATATAAATAATGTCATTTTTTTAAATGGTGGTCCAAATTTCAAGATAAAAGTCTGTGATTGATATGTAATTGAGACGAAAGTCAAAATTTTGGGATGAAATTTCTCAAAAGTCCAAGCAAATCTGGTTATTAATTTCATTCCTTTTGGAATAGACTTAGACTCTGTTATTTGCATATTTCGTTTAATTTACAACCATGTAGTGCCTGCGGGCGAATTACCCAGTTAAAGTCGATAGAATACTGCATTATAATTTCACGAGGTTCACCGATCTTTAGATTTTAATAAAATATTGATATTTTAAGCTGGAAAGAATTAAATAATAATTTTCTATAACTGTGAATAAAATTTATATACATGTTTTATTTTTGCTTTTATTTCACTTCTCACAGTTTATTAATATTGTTATTAAAAACACGGATACAATTAACCTACATTTGACCATATGTATGCTGTTTAACGGAAGGGTTTTGGAGACTCTAGCCGCAAATCTGATGGTAGCGATACACCCGTTTGAATTTTTGCAACAAAATCACAAAACGTCATCCCACAAATTGAATGGGAAATTGTCGCAATATCCTGTTGATGCACAGTAAAACATGTAAAATATTTTCAATGGTCCTTTGCACTGCCCAATAATTTATTTATATATTTTTTTGAAATTTACATTCATATTGAAACAGGCAAATACAACATATTTATAACACAACATCATATAAATGTCTCTGAAACTGATATATTTTAGTTTAAAATAACCAATATTATAGATATGCGTCCTTGAAATAACAGAGTTGAACTGCAATATAATTTAGACTCTTTAAAATTTTGACTGGTCACGGTAGATGCCACTTCGATTCTAATGATTTACGTCTGGTAATCTCATTGATTTTACTGTCTAAGAAGAAATGGCATTCATCCTCGATTTAATTGTATTTTTGACACAATCTTTTTCCTCTCGGCAATTTTTTTGTAACGACATAGTCAATCATACGAAATTTTGATAAAATTTTGAAGTGATATATTGCGAAATTACGGATGTTTTGTGTTGCTTATAATTTATTTACTCAAAAATAGGTAAATTTTGTACATTTGATCCAAAAAATCAGTGCCATATTATACTCTCTTTTTGTCGGGACCTGTAACGCAATCTTTCAATTTTGTTGACATTTTTCGATATTCTGGCCGAGGCACTGTCTCTGTCTCCGCTTATTTTACTTCTGGGGTTTTATAAGGATCGCAGTTTTATTATTTAGATTAATGACCACCCTCTTATTTGCTTTCAATTATTATAATTTCCTATCCTTTTAACTATTTGGGTCTATTTGCACGTGTTTTACATAGAAAAGCAGGGGGTCGCCATCTTGGGCCGCTGATTTACTCTTTCCGCTATACGTATAGGCGAAAACTTAAAGAAGAAGAAAGAAAATTCCTGAATATTTACAAACGACCTCTTCGAAATACCTGAATATTTACAAACGAGCTTTTCGAATACTTCTTCCGAAATACCCTTGCAAAGAACCTGAATCAATTACTACAAATTAAATGTCTCATATTTTAAATGTAAATGTGCGATTCAATCGTAGATAATCAATAATATATAAGTCCTAGGTCTAGATCTAAAACTGCGGATCGAAATTTTAATGTGAACTTGGTCTAACTAAGGTCACGTGTTTTTAAAACGACCAATTGCTTTATTTTCATCTGGCTGTCATTTTATTTTTATCATTATTATAATTATAATTACTTATACAATTTTACATATATGTCTCAAAAACTACAATTATATTGATAGACAGAGTTCGTGTTATTGCATTTATATATGTGTACCATTATTAACTATCCTATTATCGATAAGGTTCAGATCAGCGTGTTTTCATGGATGAAATTTACTAAGTAGGTTTATCTGCCATTTGTGCTGGACAAATTATTTCTTTAGTTTCCTTGCCCCTGTCTACCACCGATGAAGGTTTGTGACCAAAACGTTTGGCCCCATCTTTATACTTTTAAGCTTTTTCTGGTATTTTATTATTATGGCTCCCAAACGAAGTTTGTGGAGATATATTGTTTTTGCTCTGTTTCTTATTATTATTAAGTCTCCCAAACGAAGTTGGGAGACTTATTGTTTTTGTTGCGTTTCTTATTATTAAGTTTCCCAAACGAAGTTTGGGAGACTTATTGTTTTTGTTGCGTTTCTTATTATTATTCTTCTTTCTTTATTCTCGTCCGCATGAACTTGTCCGAAACAGATCTCAAAGACCATATGACCTAAAGCTTTCAAACTTTGTAGGATGTTAGCCCCATATATGTAGTTGTGCAACATCTAAAAATTTTTCAGATAGGGGTCCATTCAGGGTACTTTTGGGGGCTCAAAAAGGGGTGGGGTCCTCCATGTTAACCCTATGGGAAAAATGAAATTTTGAATTTTTTTCCTTTTACAGCTATTATGTATTAGTAAGGTTATAAGGGGAACCCCTGCTCAAATTTTTTTTTGAAAGGGGGTTTTATAATGCCCAGAAATCCGATATGGGAGTTCATTTGGGAGACTTTTGTGTTTCGCTTGCGAACACAGTTATATTTTGTTATTATTCCGCTTTCTTTCTTTATTCTCGTCCGGATGAACTTGTCCGAACCAGATCTCAGTGACTATTTGACCTAGAAATTTAAAACTTTGTATGATGTTGGCCCAATATATCTAGTTGTGCCTAAAACAAAAATTTTTGCAAAGGGGGTCTATTATTGGTACATTTGGGGGCTCAAAAAGGGGTGGGGTCTGCAATATTAACCCTATGGGAAAATGAAATTTTGGATATTTTTCACCTTATTTCTCACTGCATCTCAAAAACTTTAAATACTAGCTTCATGAAACTCATTAGGAAAGGTGTTTGTAAAGTAAGAAAGGGTTCTACACTATTTGAACTTTCAAAATAATATGGGCTTCCATGGAAACCAAACAAAAAAAAATGGAAATTTTGAGAAAATAGTAGTATATGCTAAAGATTATATTTTGATTACAAATGTGTTATAAGGGGAACCCCTGAAAATTTTTTTTGGGGAAATTGGGTTTAACGGACAAAAAAGCATTTGGTTGCCATGGAAACAAAGCCAAACACTTTTTTTTTTGAAAAATCAGGTTTTTTGATAAAAAAAGAAGGAATTTTTGAGAAATATGTATTACATAGCTTATAAGTGGAACTCATGCCCATTTTTTTCTTTTTGGAAAGGGTCAGAAATTCGGAGTAATGGATAAAAGAGCACTTGTTTGTCCTGAAAACAAAACCATAAATGTGTTTTTTGTAAAAAAATTGAGTTTTCTGATAAAAAATAGGAATTTTGAGAAATATATATTACGTAGGTTATAAGGGGAACCCCTGCCCAAATTTTTTTGGAAAGGGTCTGGAATTGGGTGTAATGGACAGAAGAGCACTTGTTTGTCATGGAAACAAAACCATGAACATATTTTTTGTAGAAAAATTTAGTTTTCTGATTGAAAAATGGAATTTTGAGAAATATGTATTGCATAGCTTATAAGGGGAACCCCTGCCCAATTTTTTTTTGGAAAGGGTCTGAAATTGGGTGTTATGGACAAAAGAGCACTTGTTTGTCATGGAAACAAAACCATAAACATATTTTTTTGTAGAAAAATTGAGTTTTCTGATTAAAAAAGGAATTTTGAGAAATATGTATTACATAGCTTATAAGGGGAACCCCTGCCCGAATTTTCTTTGGAAAGAGGTCTGAAATTGGGTTTAATGGACAAAAGAGCATTTGGTTGCCATGGAAACAAAACCAAAAACTTATTTTTATTGAAAAATCAGCTTTTCTGATAAAAAAGAAGGAATTTCGAGATATATGTATTACAAAGCTTATAAGGGGAACCCCTGCCCCAATTTTTTTTTGGAAAGGGTCTGAAATAGGGTGTAATGGACAATAGAGCACTTGTTTGCCATAGAAACAAAAACAGAAACGTATTTTTTTTTTTGGTTGAAAAATTGAGTTTTCTGATAAGAAATATGTATTACATAGGTAATAAGGGGAACCCCTGCCCAATTTTTTTTTCTTGAGGGAGTCTCCTAATGCCTTGAAATCCGAAATGGGAGTTCGTTTGGGAGACTTTTGTGTTTCGCTTGCGAACACAGTTATCACTTATTATTATTATTATCATTATTCTCCTTTCCCTGCTTTCCGCACAAATATTTGTCCGGAGTCTTTCTCAGAGATGGTAAGTGCTAGGGTATTGAAACTTGGTAGGAAGTTGGAATACCATCTGAAGTTGTGCATATTGTTTGGAAATTTTCAAAATGGCGGCGGTTGCCATGGAAACGGAAAAAGGCGGGAAAATTAAAAGTGCTCCGATTTGGATGAAAATCGACACAGAGGTTGACTATGATATGTGGAATTGAATTCTGGTGTCAGAATTTCCAAAATGGCGACCGTTGCCATGGAAACCGAAAAAAGGCGGGAAAATTAAAAGTGCTCCGATTTGGATGAAAATCGACACATAGGTTGACTATGATGTGTGGAATTGAATTCTGGTGTCAGAATTTCCAAAATGGCGACCGTTGCCATGGAAACGAAAAAAAGGCGGGAAAATTAAAAGTGCTTCGATATCTTGTTATCTTTGTTTTTGACCTATTTTTACCTTTTAATCGTTGCTCACCACACCTATATATTTTAATTTTCGTATCTTATTTTACAATGTTTCAGTAAACGTAATCTGATGATATATATATACTGAAAACAATAGCGATTTCGGTTTTCGGGTATATTGTCTCCAAGAGGGGAATAACTCTTACTTATTTACTCTTACATTTACCTAGATTAACACAGGCAAATAATCCTCGAAAAAGACCTCTTTACGAAATGCAATTTTAGATCTAAGGAACGGACCATTTGATTTTCAGGGGGCCTGGTATTTTTTAGAAAAAAAATTTCTGGCCCCTATTTTTGCCCAAAAAATTTTTCTGACAAACAACTGGGTTGAAAAAAATAATCTGACCCTGACATTGTCAATTAGAAAAAAGCCTGGTTCAACAGAATTTCCTAGCCTAGTATATACAGGAAAAAGATAATCTGGCCCCCGAAGCGGGCAAAAAAATTTCCGGTCCGGGTAAAAATCCCAGCTCCCCTGAAAATCGAATGGTCCGTGCCTAAATATTTCATTCCATTATTCTGTTTTCTGCTTTTATAATACACCGGTAGTACAATTCAGAATACCGAAGGAACAAAGCACAAACTAACATAAATCAAAGTCAAGAGACAAGGCAAAAACAAGAACACCAGAAGACGGAAGACATAAAACAACATACACCGACAAAACGCACGAACACCACAAAAACCACACAGGTGCCCCGAAAAGGTAAGCTTGTCTTACACTGCATACAGCACATAATTAAACTTGAAATATATGAAATCGTGTAAATATTGGACACGTTCTGAATATTTGTCAGGCCTGTGACAAGAACAGGTGAGAGAGGTCATAGCTAGAACTTGGCTAGAATATGTCAGCGGTCATTGGTAGAATAGGTCAGACCGGTCATGCCTCTGACCAGAATGTCATTATTGTAGCTATGACAATGACTTGTCAAAGCAGTCAGGAGTTAAGAGCAGACTTGATACCTGTTCCAAAAAAACTTAGAGGAGCTTTTATGACTGTTACCAGTTAACTTTAGGAAATGTTATGTCTGCACCCCATTGAATTTTGTTCCCGGATAGGAAATGAAACTGGAATCGTATGGAAAAATTAATTTAACGACTTAACTCGAGAGATGTATGCTTTGTATTTCAGCTAAGGTGTACTTGTTCGTGATTGAATTTCTCATATGGATATACAATCAAACTTTAAAATTTTGGCATTTATTATTTATATTTGATTATCAAATGGTTTTCTGACCACCACCTTTCACTATATCATATTGCAAACTTCTAGTTTTTAACCGGGTTTTCCATCGGAAAAATCCGGTTATTAAAATGGTGAAAATGGCGGGCGGGCGGCTGCCAAATGGGTACATCATTTGTCCGGAGCAAATCTCCTACAGTATTTGAGACAGGAAGTTTATTTTGCGGATTAATTGTACATATATCAAAGGTGTGCATGGTACTTTACTTTTGATTTTTGATAATTAATGTAAAAAATATCAGTTGTTGAACTTAGCCATTTTTACATCAAATTTTTAACAATAGGGTACCCCCTTTGTCCGGAGCAAATCTCCTACAGTATTTGAGACAGGAAGTTTTTATATTGCAGATCAATTGGACATATATCAAAAATGTGCATGGTACTTTGATTTTGATTTTAGATAATTTATGTAAAAAATATCAGTAGTTGAACTAGTCATTTTTACGTCAAATTTTTAACAATAGGGTTCCACCTTTGTCCGGAGCAAATCTCCTACAGTATTTCAGACAGGAAGTTTTTATTTTGTAGATCAATTGTACATATATCAAAGATGTGCATGGTACTTTGATTTTGATTTTTGATAATTTATGAAAAAAATATCAGTTGTTGAACTTAGTCATTTTTATGTCAAATTGTTAACAATAGGGTACCCCCTTTGTCCGGAGCAAATCTCCTACAGTATTTGAGACAGGAAGTTTTTATTTCGCAGATCAATTGTACATATATTAAAGGTGTGCATGGTACTCTGATTTTGATTTTTGATAATTTATGTCCATAATATCAGTTGTTGAACTTAGTCATTTTACGTCAAATTTTTAACAATAGGCTACCCCCTTTGTCCGGAGCAAATCTCCTACAGTATTTGAGACAGGAAGTTTTTATTTTGCAGATCAATTGTATATATATCAAAAGTGTGCATAGAACTTTGATTTTGATTTTTGATAATTTATGTAAAAAATATCAGTTGTTGAACTTAGTCATTTTTACGTCAAATTTTTAACAATAGGGTACCACCTTTGTCCGGAACAAATATCCTACAGCATAATAGATAGGAAGTTTTTATTTTGCAGATCATTTGTACCTGTATCAGAGGCGTGCACAGTTCTTTGATTTTCCATTTTGATTAAAATCCAAGTTGCTGAACTTTCAGAAATAGGCTACTTTGGTGGAAGGTTTAACATGGAAAATTTATAAAAATTATACACTTGTACATTTCAAATATTCAGGGTCAAACCATGTGTATGATATACTGTCCATGTGAAAGAAAACCCGGTTTGCTGTCACATTTACAGCTTTCCTCTTGTTTTACAGTCGACTTGATGAGTACTCTGTGTTTGTATATATGTTACAATTGTCCACTAGCTTGAGGGGCTAGTCCTCTTGTCGGGAAGTTGATAACAGTAATTGAAAGAGCAATTTTCAAGTTTAATTTGTTTGTTGACGATCCTGCAGCCATCGGATAAATAAAGAAATGGATGTAGCGTTGTTCAACATTAAGCAAAGGATTCTGCTCAAACCGGTGCTTTGGGACGTCTTTAACTTACCCATGTATCATGAGGTATAAGCAAAGCTTATTGTTGAAAGCCTCAACGCGACTTCAAGATGATGAACAACAATAAGGGTGTTCTTTCTTTGCTTAATTCTTCTAGGAATTTGCATTTACTACATACCCTTTCACTGTTTATTTAACAAAACCAGAGGCTTACATGAGCCTGTATCACTCTACTTGGGGCTAAGGATCCAATAAGATTTCCCCATAGGGTTAAATGATTAATCTGACGTGACAGTCATTTTAGTTTTATGAGTAGTAAAATCATTTATCTGGTAGATATATGTCGTTTTAAAATGCACCGTTCATTGAAGATATTGTGGTGGATTTGATTTGTTATTACTCCCCTTTGGGTCGTTGTCTCTTTGACACATTCCTCGTTTCCCTTCTTTTTCCTATTTTTTGCAGAGTTTATCTATCGTGCCGGGTGGATGTGGTTAAATTCCTCCCGTGCTTTAGATCTATGCTCTTTTAATATACAGTTGATGGAGTGTGTGTCCGGGCGACAACTTCTCTTTATTCGCCATTTTAATACATTATACATAAAAGTCTCATATACGTAGCCCCTTTCTGTTATTTAGCCAGATTTTGTGTGCTGTCCAGATACACCCTGTTATAATTGTTGTCTAATGTTTTCGTTTTTGTTTTCGTTTCTAACGTATATGTCGGGTACTTTATGGTGGATAGCATTCAATTTCTCGTACCGTCTAGTTAATTTATCTATTATTCCCCACATTTACACCACAGTGTTCGGGTTCAGTTTTCTAGCCATCTTTCTTTATACCTTTCCCAACACCCTAATCCTTACAATACTTATACATAGAACTCAGAAACGGAAAACGATTAATTAATCATCAATCTTCCAAACCGGTTATCTAAAAATGTCACAATTGCTAATGTTTTCAATAATAAAAACCGTGGTTACTCTTCTATTGAGAAGTTCCGTGCAAATAAATGACTTACATGCCCACGCCTCCTCAATAAAACTACAGTGAGGTCTACTGTTAATGCTCGCACCTTTTCTTTACATTTTGACAATGATATAAACTAATAATGTTGTATATTTACTTAAATGAAATAAACATAACTGTTGAATTCAGTATGTACGTGAAACTGGTCGGTATGTTTCTAAACGGCCTCGGGAACATCTGTATCGTTTTCATAGACCCAATAAATATAAAAGTATGATATATCAACATCTTAAAAAACACAACCACGATATCAAACATATTACAGTTCAACCTTTGGAAGTCGTTACTAAACAGCCAGGACAATCTCACTCAAAATTCAATAAAGCAGAAAAATAGTAGAATTAAACTGGATTAAGAAACTGCAAACTGTCTATCCTTAAGGTCTTAATGATAATATAATGGGTATTAGAAATATTTCTAAAACCAATTCTGTAAATATTTTGGATATTGTTTCTAAACCTCTACGTAACAAGCGATCCCATGGACGTAGAAGTAACCGTATTAAACGTAGATTACATTCTGTCAACACCACTGTTGCAGACCTAATTAACATTTCTAAAAATAATGGTCGACATTAACTTTTAAGTAAATAATGTTCCATACCTGCCACCAAATTAAACAATATCTTTGATGAATGCGAAACTATTTCGTACCTTAGTCCTAAATACGAAACTCAAAAGATAATAATTGCGCTCTGCTATTTTAAGCTTTTTCCTAAAATCGATCGTCCTGACCAACATCAAAAACATTTTCTTAAGATAAAATACATCGACAAAGGAATAGATTTTATAAATATTGCTGGCATTCTAAATTATTTAGTTAAACAAAAAATGCCTGCATATTTCGAAAATACAGAACTTCCCATCATTTGTTACGTATACAAGAAACCCAGCCGGCAGTACGTCTTCAATTACAGTAAAGTTTGTAAAGATAAACATTAACAATTCTGTGCCTGATTCATGAAATTGCAATAATTCAAAATACGCCTATACTCCTAGCTCCCATGTCATCACAGGAGATCTCAACATCTTGCAGGACAAAGAGCTTATTAATTTCTTTAAAGAAAGGTCCAAAATATAGGCCACCTTCTAAAATAATTGGAAAGATTATCTTAATACCATCCACAACTCACTTAGGACTTATTGTAAAAATAAGCTTAAACGTGAACACGTTGACAAAAAATCTTTTGATTCTTTCTTCAATGCTATCATGAAAATTGTCGATATCCGATTTAAACATTTTGAACAACATTTCCGCCATGACAACAAAAATAAACCAACCGTTTCTCGCATCCAAAAGAAACTTAAAGAATTTGGCAAGGAATTCGTCTTTGTCCCAGTTGATAAGGCTGCTAATAAAATCATTATAGTTTGTCGTAAACATTATATAGAAGTACTACAAAAAGAAATTACCAGTTCAAATACTTTTCAATTAACCCAATTAACGGAAAATGAAATTACAAACATACATTTTCTAACAGCTACATCTTTACAGGCTAAACCTGATAGTAAAACAGTTCCAACTATGTACTGGGTACTTAAACTCCACAAAACGCCATATAAATTTAGATTCATTTTGTCATCTAGTCACTGTTCTACTACTAAAGTTTCTATTATACTCACTTATACTTTGACTACTATTAAAAACCTGGTTATAAATTTCTGTAAAAAAGTATATGAAAACAGTGGTATCAATCATTTTGGAGTGCAACAAATTCATTGGAAGTTCCTGATAAATTGAATACTTATAACGCCCCTTTCGAATCCCTTGAAAGTTTTGATTTCTCTACCCTCTATACTACCTTACCACTTAATCTTAAAAAGGAAAAATTCAGACGTCTTATTCAATGGGCATTCAAAAAATCTGATTGTGAATATATTTGTTCTAATTCCTTTCAAACACATTTTAGTAATACAAAACAAAAGAACTCAATTAATTGGACTTGTTTTGATATGACTTCAGCACTTGAATTTTTACTTGACAATATATTCATTCGTTTCGGTGACTCTATTTATCGCCAGGTCATAGGAATTCCTATGGGTACCAATTGTGCACCACTTATAGCGGACCTCTTTTTGTACTGCTACGAATCTCAGTTTATGACCAACATCAGCAAAGACCCATCTAAATAGCATTTAATTGAAAAGTTTAACAACACTTTCCGATATTTGGATGATATTTTAACTTTAAATAATGACGACTTCAATACGTATTATCAGGACATCTACCCTAAAGAACTTACGTTGAATAAAGTCAATTCTAATAATCATCATTGTCCGTCCTTAGAAATCAATTTTGATATTACGAATGGTAAATTAGATACTACAATTTATGATAAAAGGGACGATTTTTCTTTTCCCATAGTTAATTATCCATTTCTGGATGGCGATGTTCCATTAGCGCCATCATATGGTGTTTACATATCTCAACTTGTTCGATTTGCTCGAATATGTAATAAACTTTGCAATTTTAATGAACGGAATCTTTTTATAACTGAAAAACTATTATATCAAGGTTTTCGTTGTAATAAACTAGTTAAAACCTTTACTAAATTTTATCATTGATATAAAGACTTAGTTCATAAATACAATGCAACTTGTAAACATCTAATCAAGGCTGGCATTTCACATCCCTTATTTTACGGTAATGTTTAACATTAGAGTAAAAAATACTTAAACTCGCTTAAAATAAATTAACAGTAACTTCGGTATTTTGATATTTATTACCACTGGACCGATGCCTCTGCTGGTGGAGTGTTAGTCCCCGAGGGTATTCACCTACCCAGTAGTCAGTACTTCGGTGCTGACCCGAAAACCGATTTTATTTAAATTTGCAATATCGAAATTTTACCAAATTTTGTTTAAAACTAAGGAGTATCTCCCTCATGCAAAGCTCTGTCCTTAGCTAAATTTTGGCTTTTCTATTTAGGCCCTTTTGGTTATTTGTTCTCCATCAGATTTTACACGCTTTGGTTAATGGACTTCCAAATGTTGTGGTTTTATCTGCACTGATGAGACATAAGTTGTCGAAATGCGCAAATGCAGAAAATAAATTAACAGTAACTTCGGTATTTTGATATTTAACAAACTTATTAAACCTTTAAATCGTCTAATTCATAAGGGTTATAATTACGGTTATGTCGTCAAGTCATTACGTAAGGTCCTTCTTTGGTATTAACATTGATTTTTAAAAGGGTCTTTGAATTTTAACTAAACACATTCAAAATTTTGAAAATCAGTATTGCTTGGACACGGGTTATGTATTCTGGTATATACATGAAATCATTATGCTAAACTCCTCACAGGAAGGGATCTTGATGGAAGCTGTATACTGAGGGTACATAACTTAATTTGTCAGTTGGTAATGGGTCTGGAGCTGGCATGTCAGTTAACTGCTAGTAGTCTCTTATGTCCCTATATTTAGTTCTTTCAGTTTCATTTTTCACAATTGACTCAGTCCTGTTGCCAACTGAATTTTACTGTTGTTACGATTGTTTTTTTTTTTTTTTTATTTATCACATTGGCTATAGGGGGAAGGTTTAGGCCCAATAAAACTAGTTTAACCCAGCCGCAGCAGGTTTGCGCCTGTCCTAAGTCAGGAAATTTATTAAGCCTTTGTGTGTCTTGTCTGTTTTCTAGTTAGTTCACTTTATGTTTATGGGAGTCTAGAATGATGTTTATTTCGCTGAACTTGATTACTCTTTATTTAAGGGCCAACTCCGACCTGCCGTTGGGTGTGGGGTTTCCTCACCGTTCATTGAAGATCTTATGGTGGCTTTAAGTTGTTATTACTCCCCTTTGGGTCGTTGTCTGTTTGACACATTCCCCGTTTCCCTTCTTTTTCCTAAGTTAATATCCATTTGATGTATGAAACAGTTTTCAAATTAAACAATTTACAAGCTTTTCCAAAAGAGTCTTATGCTAACTTTTTAGATTTATTAAGTATGATCGGTACAACTATATATAATTTGTTTAATGACAATAATATATTCATGGCTATTAAAACTTGATATTTGAAACGGTTTTCAAGAATTAAAGATTTCCACCATTGTCTCATTTGTTCAACAATATTCCTCGGTGACAGCTATTTTGGATTTGTTATAAGTATAGATCATACCCAGAAAGTCGGGACATCAGAAAAATCACGTGACCAAACAGGCTACCTGTACAAGAATCGAACTGTCAATATAAAATGTATAGGAGTCGACAAAAAAATCAAAATAGAAAATTTGCTATACCACTTTCTAAAAATGATTGGCTCTCTGCTTATCCTACAGTAAATTATCTTTCTTTTGGTATAACGTATTTCAGAATCAAAAAATGGGAAATCATTTCCACGTCGATTTGAAAATAGACCACTCAAAATGCATAATTGATGTATTTTTTCCTATATAACCCTTGTAATTTTTTAAAAATAGCTTCGTTTCATGATAGCAGGCAAAATTAGTTGTTTTGATGTCAGAATGACGTCATATCCTGACGTCGGATGGATGTTGGATTTTAATTTAAAATGAAAGTTTTTTTACGTCTTTTTCTAACGTCGAAACAGAGTCGGTTGCCGACTGAGAAACAGTTATTTTGTGTTGTGTAGTGGTTTAGTTATTGTTACTATTTACATGTATTGTTGTATAATTGATGTATAATTTTTACATGTATTAATTCTGTGACGTTGAGCTCTAGTCCGAGTCCGACTAGTTTTCAACCCATCCATGTGAGCTCGGACTTGTACTGGCATCACGTGAAAATAATGTCAGAATTTTCTAAGCAGTTTGCCATAGGTGTTTCTCTACAGAAATCAATGCTACATGTAGGACAAGTCAGACAAGTGCAGTGAAATCAAATAAACTTTGGAGTGGCTAACTTACTGAGAGGTGCTTAACGTCCTTGACTACCTTAACAGAAACAAGGGTATAGCTACAACAAAGAAATCAATCCAAATGCCACAGAATTACATTACATAGTGTAGGTATATCAATTAACACTAGATGGCAGCTCAATTATAATTGAAAATCTTCAATTTTGTGACCAAAGGATCATAACTCTAGTCAAAATTGACAGACCACACTCAAATATTATCAAAATTATCATTTTTAACAGTAAATCCTAAAAATTCCAAGGTTTGATTGTTATGAAACTTGCAATAGAAATATGTTTATAATGAATCTTTCATGTGTTAGATCAGTCTCGGTGGGTTCCTAACTTAACCTACTTGAAATGCAATTTTGTTGAAAATTAACTTCATATGAATCTTTAAAAATCTGGCATTTTTAAAGCAAAATATAAATTAAAAAAAATATTATGCAGAAACAGTGGCTACGTTGTCAAATTTAATATTTTATCCATTTCAACCATTTGGTGATAACATTTCACAAAACAATTCAAATTTAAACAAAAAGTCACATCTTTTTGTCCGGAGACTTATCTAACCTAATTATATACTGATATACCTAGATAGTGTGTTAAAACATTACATTTACATGATGATGAGTGGCGAAATCTCAAAAATCATATATAATGTAAGAAAACAATTTACTGAAAAGGTACAATTAAAAATATTATTCTGCATTTTTTTTTATGATTATGTATTATTAAGATTAAAATTTGTTTAAATATATCATTTTTAATAAATCTGTGATAAGGTCTTTCTGTCGGTATAACTTACGATCAACAAAAATTCAGATTCGAAAAAAATTGACCTCACGTGCTTTCTATGTTGAAATAATTTTTGTGTGCAATGTACATGTATTTGCATATAGTACACACAGATTGAAAGTTTTAGTCCGGTGTTTCAGTTAAAGATTAGAAGTTGAACTATAGCTAATAGTATTGCGTAAATGTATAAAAGTAAAATTTTGAAAACTTTTCCGTTTTAGTTACTCATATAACTTTTATAATTATAAAAAAAAATATTCATATTAAATTTTATTTTTAGAAAGTCTTTCACCAATTTGTTTGACCTCGATTTTTTTTTTCATTTATTTTTTTTTAATTTATTTTAATATTTATTTGTCATCATAATACATGCAGTATATGTACTACTATTACTAAAGTCTTTTCAGTCTAAAATATCAACAACGTCGTTTCATTGTCATTTCTGTTTCATTTTTCGACGAGGAACTTAAATCGTAAAGAAAAGACGTCGGATCAATGTAGAAAGCCGACCAAATGTAGACGTCTAAATTAAGACATCGATCCGACGTCGGTTTTTGGTATAATGACGACCAAATATCAACCAAAACCCGACGTCGATATGATGTCATGTGTTTGCTAGGTGACTGCTACATGCATTTTCACAGTTCTGACTGAGTGAATACACATTTTCTTTTCGCTGTTTTGCAAGGACTTATAATATTGATTTTACGTCATTTTGTTTTGAAATGAAATAAATCTTTTCAAAAGATAATAGACTTTTTTTTATCTTATTTTATTATCATCATCGAATAATTCACGCGTAACTTACGCACTGGTATGTCTGATGATGAATATATTCCGTGTAATACATTAAGTATGCAATTTCAAATCCTAAAATCCATTATTTATTTATTTATTCATTATTTGTTTTCTTTTTGAAATCACACAAAAAATCATTAATCTAAAAGACATCTTAAACACGTTCGAGTTGACTGCAACAATGATTTATGACTCCCTTGGGCCAATTAACACCTGGTGAAGGTGGCAGGTGATGTCTTGACCACTTGTTTATTACATTTTGTTAATTAGATAGATGTAACATCATTTTACCTGTACCGTCTTGATCTTTCTTATGTTTAAACCATAACAATATAAATTTGTACCATAAATATAAAATATAAATACAAACTTTTGAAAGGCAAAATCCACAATAATCGTAATATTTATGCTCTTAGATATCTTATTTAATTTGCATGTGCATTTAAAAAAACTCAACATTTATTATTATTTTTTCATTAATCATGTTCACTGCTTTTATAAATGCGTTTAAACAGTTCGATTGAAAAAGAAATGCTTATATCATATATGATGAAGTTTCATAGTTACCTCCCTTGAAAATGACCACTTTCGCTGCACGTGATATACAAAATGTGGTAGATAACCTTCATTTTACCCTGCCAAGTTATATTCAAAAATATTGAAAAAAATATTCAATCAATCAATCAATCAATCAGCCAATGTTAAACTAAGAGTTGGCGGCCATGTTGGATTTATAATAAGTACTAAAATCACACATTTGTTTAGCGATCATCATGTTACCTAATTAATATCAACTTGATGTTTAAAGGGGTATTCAACAAACATCAATTTACAACATTTTCCATAAGTTACTATGTTAAACAATGTTCCCTGCTGGCAGCCCCTTTGCATGTGTGATGCGTATAAATACCTAAAATTTGAAAATATAACATGACCATTATGTTACCATGTCAAGTTAATATCATCTTGATTTGTGAAACGGTTTTTTAGTTATTAGCAATTTACAACATTTTCTCATAGGGTCCAAGCTTAAACCAAGATCTGCAAAACCGGCCATCTTGGATTTATGGTCAGTACTAAAATATTACGTTTGTTTAATAACAATCGGGTTACTATGCCTAGTTAATATCAACTTTCAACTTGATATATGAATAGGTTTTCAAGAATTAACAATTTTCATCATTTTCGCATAGGGACCGACGCAAAAATATGTTCTTTAGTGTTGGACATCTTGGAGGAGATGAGAACCTGCCGGACATACTTAGAAATTAGAATTAGTTCTTGATAAGCTGAACACTTTCAATTACAAACTTGACCTTTATCTCACGTAGATCAAAACAATAAAAATATGAAAATTCAGCAAAAAAAAAAATGTGAATACTCCTATCTTGGCAAAATGAAAAGTATATCCCAGTCAGATTTTCTTTTTTTTTATATCTTCAACGGTTTTTAGCTGTTTGCAAAACACAGCAATTAACCCCCTCTGTGTTCTATTTTTTTTGTAACAGCGGCCATGCTGTATGGTCGTCGGACTTATCAAACACAATTTTGAAACTTCATACCCTGGTGATGATTCAGGCCGTATTAGTTTACAATTTGCCCAGCGGTTTCAGAGGAGATTTTTGAAATTTTTGACGGACAGTCACGAACGCAAACTGATAACAGAAGCTCGCATGGCAGCCAGGAGAACTACAAATGAACGGCATTTGGAAACTTTATTAATAAAATCGAGTAAATCAAAAGGTGCTTAACAATTAGATACATACGTTACACCGGGAAAATAACAATAATTAAATTTCCAGGTTTGAACTAAGTTCTTAAAATACAACCGAACCCATTAGACTGCATTTTTGGTGACAGATATATTTTTTCAACTTTTGGGGAGAATGATAAACCAGATCGTACATTAATTGTTTTGATAGATTTGACAAAATTCCTCATGTCAAATCATTTCTTAATTCACAAAAAGAAACGGATCAATAGATGACTGGATCCATTAATTTTTTCCCCTTGGGCAATTTTGATCTTGAACTACAACTTTTACGACCTGCAACATTGTTAACAATAATTGGCTTTCATTAAATGATTTTTTTTTTCAATCCAAAAGTGTCAGATTTTCAAACGAGACACCATCGGGTGTGACTCTTCGTACTATTTGTGGATAACATTTTATTAATTGTTATATAAATATCAAAATACCGAAATTACTGTTAATTTATTCTGCATATGCGCATTTCGACAACTTTTGTCTCATCCGTGCAGATAAAACCAAAACCTTTGGAAGTCCATTAACCGAAACGTGTAAAATATGATGGAGAACCAATAACCAAAAGGGTCTAAATAGAAAAGCCAAAATTCAGCTAAGGACAGAGCTATGCATGAGGGAGATACTCCTTAGTTTTAAACAAAATTCGGAAAAATTTAGATATTGCAAATTTAAATAAAATCGGTTTTCGGGTCAGCACCAAAGTACCAAAGTATATAATTCATGTTTACATGTCAACAAAAGGATGAAAAAACAAAATTAACAGGAGTGTCTAAATCAATTAAAAAGAAATTAATATTGATAAAAAGTCCAGTTTTATGGTCTCATCTGCAACAAAGGGGCATCTAATTGAGAAATGAAAAAATGTGTCTGTTGCACTTCGTGAAGAAAATACTAAATCATACATGTACCTTGTACATGTTATAAAAACCGTTCTATTATAGCAAAATTCGTTTGTCTGTCTGAACTCTCGATCTAATATCCCAATGAATGTCCGGTTTTTTTTTCGGTAAGTAATCTGATAACTAGGTGCTATGTTTTATTTTGAATCTATGTCTTGGTATCTTTTACGATTGTTTTTTTCCAGTAACATTGACTCTTTAAAAATTATTTCGTGCAAATGTAGATGTTGATAAGATGATAGTTTTAAAATGAACTTTTCATGGTCAGGTTTTATCAAAAACCGGAAGAATTCATATTACGAATAAGGAAGAATTAACATTGAGGATTATTTATAGAAGAATTGATACGTGTTTTTAAACTAGAAATTACGAAAAATTTGACGATATTCTGGTAAGTTCTATTTCTTTTTTTTTTCATTATCTTTGTAATACTTTGTTATTGTAATAATTTTATTTTCTCCTCTCTAGTAATGTAAACAAAATGCAAAAATTCCGGAACAGTGGGTAAATTTATTGAATACTAAAATAAATGGGCATGAAAATGTTTATAAAAATAAAATTGTGACATATATCTATCATGATACAGTTTCAAATGTCAGAAAAGTATTTTCCTTAAACGCAAAGTCATGTTTTTAAGTTAGTAGTATACCTGTATTGGGTTTTACTTGTATGTTTATTATACTTTAGGGAAACGGGACAGAAAGGGGACCAAGGTTTGGGTACCTATAACCCGATTTAATCCTACCGCGTGCTTTTACTTGTCCCGGTACCATGTCCGGCTGTCCCGAGTTACTTTCATTGTCAACATATAGAAAAAAGAAGGGAAACGGGGAATGTGTCAAACAGACAACGACCTAAAGGGGAGTAAAAATAACTCAAAGATCTTCAATGAACGGTGAGGAAACCCCACACCCAATGGCAGGTCGGAGTCGGCCCCTAAATAAAGAGTAATCAAGTTCAGCGAAATAAACATCATCCTAGACTACAATAGACATAAAGTAAACTAACTTGAAAACAGACAAGACACACAAAGGCTTAATAAATTAGGCGCAAACCTGCTGTGGCGGGGTTAAACTAGTTTTATTGGGCCTAAACCTTCCCCTTATAGCCAATGTGATCAATCAAAAAACAATCGTAACAACAGTAAAATTCAGTTAGTAACAGGACTGAGTCAATTGTGAAAAATGAAACTTTAAGAACTAAATATACGGACATAAACAAGAAATCACAAATGACTACTAGCAGTTAACTTACATGCCAGCTCCGGACCCGTTACCAACTGACAAATAAAATTATGTACCCTCAGTATACAGCTTCCACCAAGATCCATTCCCGTGAGGAGTTCAGCATAATGATTTGAAGCATATACCGGAATACACAACCCGTGTCCATGCAATGCTGATTTTAGAAATGTAGGATGTGTTTAGTTAAAATGCAAAGACCCTGTCAAAAATCAATGTTAATACCAAAGAAGGCCGTACGTAATGACTTGACGACATTACCGTAATTATAACCCTAATGAATTAGACGATTTCAAGCTTTTATAAGTTTGTTAGGCGAGTGTAAGTATTTCTTACCATTACGGTAAGCATTTCCGTAAAAATAAAAGAGCCTTGATAAGATGTTTACAGGTTGCATTGTATTTATGAACTAAGTCTTTATATCGATGATAAAATTTAGGAAAAGTTTTAACAAGTTTATGATAACGAAAACCCTGATCTAATAGTTTTTCAGTTATGAAAAGATTCCGTTGAATTAATGAAATCGCAAACTTTATTACATACTCGGGCAAATCGAACAAGTTGAGATATGTAAACACCATATGATTGCGCTAATGGAACATCACCATCCAAAAATTGATAATTTGTCTTTTTTGTGCAGTTGCTTGGAACATTGTGGAAACACTGAGTCATTGAAGATGTTTTCTATTATTCTTTTTATATTATATGTCTACCAAGATGATAGTCCTTTGTGTGTTGATATGTTATTGTTTGGCGTCAACACTCACTCAAAATTCGTATTTCACTCAATTAAAAAATATAATTTTGGTAAGAAATTAAAATTTATTCAATTATTTACAGATTTTAATAAAACAGCTCATATCAATTCTTGCAATCATTAATATTTATTTTTGATATTTTTCTTTCGTGTTAATTTCACTTTCGACGCAATTAACAGATAATTAGTATCCTACTGATCGAAACACAGGTTCCATTTGAGGAATAATTTATATTTGAATATTGTTAAGCCATTTAAAATAAAGTCATTCATTGGTTTTATGCATTTTAAACATTTTTGGAAATGATGGATTTCCTTTGTTTGGGTTCTAGTGCTGCTGATGAGGATTAAATTTCCGAAATGGCCATACAGCTCATTAAAATTATTGCTGTTGGAGTTTACATATGTGTTATGGTCTCATGTTCATTTACTTCATATAGTTTCGTAAAATATTTAATACAGGAGTTTGTCTTTTATTGCAGTGTGGAGTTGGTAAAACAATTCCCCATAGTATAGATGTTTGCTCTTTATTTTTCTTAGATATTTTGTACTTGTACATGAGATAATATCTCATTTGTACACTTTGTTCAATTACTATTATTTAAATTTATGTAAATTCTAAAACCAAAGAATTAACTTCCTACATCGTAGTTTTATCCTTAGCTATATTTGACATTACTGATTATTCAGGTTCCGTTTGGTTTTATGCATTTTAAACATGTTTGGAAAATATGGATTTCCTTTGTTTGGGTTCTAGTGCTGCTGATGAGGAATAAATTTCCGAAATGGCCATAAAGCTCATTAAAATTATTGCAGTTGGAGTTTACATATGTGTTATGGTCTCATGTTCATTTACTCCATATCCTTTCGTAAAATGTTACTCATATTTTAAGATTGCAGTATAAAAAGAGCATATATATATTGTCTTTAGATATGAGATTTATTTGTATTCGGAACGAAACAGGCTGCCATATGAAAAGAAAGGAAATGGGGTAAATGTCAAGGAGACAACATCCCATATCCAGGTTAAACGACCCAAAATAAAGCATATAGGGGTCACCGTACGGTCTTCAACACAGTAAGGAACCTCACACATATAGCAAGCCCTAAATGGCCCTAAAAAGGTAAAAAAGTGAATAAATCAATGTAAATAAACCACATCCTATAACCCAAATATCAAGAAACTAAAATTTTATAAGAAGACAAGGACAAGCAAATGACCAACATATTCCTGACTTGGGACAGGCGCAAAAATTGCGGTGGGGTTAAACTCGTTTTCTAGGATCCAACCCCTCTCCCTATGTGTGGTGAAAGGCTAATAATGAAAACAGAAAAAGACTCAAGGTAAAATTAAAACTAGAAAAACGTATCAAGACGAGTACCCTTACAAAAAAGTACATAAAACATGAAGACAATACACAAAGGTACTGTCCGGACAAATGCCTGCAGTTACTGACAGCTACATTTGTAGCTAAGGACATAATTTCCGTTGACTATGATATCAAGCCTTCTTACATATGAAACATCAATTGAAATACTTCTAAATAGATTTCGTAAAATGATCGCTTAGTCGGCACGCAACAGGTTACAATGCCCGCTCATTTGACACGAAACAGGCTGCAATGCTCACTGAAGCTCGCATTGCCCCTGTTTCTAAGCCCATACAAATAAATCTAAGATCTGCAGACACTACATGTATATTGTTTAATTATTTTCGATTTGCAATAGCTAATTGAAATGTATGACGCACAACAAGCTGAAAATTAATTTCAATATCTATGCCAAATATTATAAGGAAATTAATCTTTTGAAAAAAAAATTGAGTCATAACTAAACAGTTAGTCCCTGTTAGATATAAGGAAGGAATATTTGTGTAAAACGTACACGTGAACAACTGTTTATGAAATAGTTATATTGGTGTCTATCATCGAATCGCATCATCGTTTAAAAAGCAAACTAGGACTTATTAGTGATCTACATAGCCATTTTCCAGTTCCTCATTATTCAGAGGGACATCTGCTTGGAGCATATGTTAAATCATGGATGGTAGTACATGTACAATGAATGATAGAGAATGACTGTTAGTACCCGAGGGTATTCACCAACCCAGTAGTCAGTACTTCGGCACTGACCCGAAAGCCGATTATTTTTGGAAACTTACAATATCTAAATTTTTGTAAATTTTGTTGAAAACTAAGGAGTATCTCCCTCATGCAAAGCTCTGTCCTAAGCTGATTTTGGCTTTACATTTAGATCATATTGGTTATTTGTTCTGTATCAGTTTTTAAACATCTTTGAGTTTATGGTCTTCCAAACGTTTAGATTTTATCTGCACTGAAAAGACATGAGTTGTCAAAATGCGCATATGCAGAAAATAAATTCACAGTAAGTTCGGTATTAAGTTATTTGTTACCATTGGGTCGATGCCACTGCTGGTGGACTGTTAGTCCCCGAGGGTATTCACCAACCCAGTAGTCAGTACTTCGGTCCTGACCCGAAAGCCGATTATTTTTGGAAACTTACAATATCTAAATTTTTGTAAATTTTGTTGAAAACTAAGGAGTATCTCCCTCATGCAAAGCTCTGTCCTTAGCTGATTTTGGCTTTACATTTAGATCATATTGGTTATTTGTTCTCTATCAGTTATTATTCATAACGACACCTTTAGACCGCTAAATATGTCGAAATTTATCATCTTATCCATTTGCAGTTTTTTAATCTGTCCCGACGTGTCTTTTTAGATATCTGCATTCTTCATGCCAGTCTGTTGCTGATTTATTTACGATGAACTTTTATCTTGCCTTTTACATAAAAACTAATGATCATAAAAACAAAATAATCTAAAAGATATATATAAAACGAATTAAAGTACAACTTCAAAGCGACATTTCAATGGAAAAAAATCATTGGATCAGAAGAATGATGGTGTAACACTGACAGCACTAACGTATATTGTGTGTGTGTGTGTTTTTTAAGATGAAATTAACAAAGTTATAGAGAACATTAATGTTACTATTGGTCTTAAAATGCTGAAAATGCAAGTATTTAAGTCATCTGCAGTAAACCTTATACGCGTCTACTTTTTCAAATTTGGCAGTTGTACAAAAAATCAGAGAAATTAGACTTTTTTAAGTGAAAAACAAACATCAGTCGATATTCAAAAATTAATGATTACAATATAAATCGTCCCATATAATTTTTGTAGGTGATCTGTACAGAATGGCAGTATTGAAAACATTAATAAGAGCTTCCTTTGTTCTTCCATTCACTGCTGGCCAAACAAAGCATGAAAGCAACGGCATTATCTCCCATGACGGAAGTACCTCTGGAGTGGTTCTGTTGCTGTGTATAATTGTAATGTTGACAGAGCTTCTGATCGCAGGTTCATCACCAGAGGCAGAACAGCTGATTTCGATCGATATATTATCTACTGTGTGTACCGTATGGGCATGTATTGCTATACTGTCATGTATTGCAGTGATATTTTATTATTCGATGAGAAAAGATTGTGTTTACCGAAATGAACATTGGAGTGTTTGCAGTTGGATCAAATTGAGATTTTTGTGGCTTTTTACACTTGCAAGTGTTGTTTATAATATAATGCAGATAACAAAAGATGTTGATTGCCTACAAAGGATAGGAAGTAAATACTTCGTTGGGTCAATTACTTGCGAGATATCTCTTTCTATTTTCGGTATTGTTCAAACTGGTTTTTTGACATATTTTTCCCAGTTTGTGTTCGTGAGTAATCTAGGACTGCTCTATGGATTGCTTGTCATTTTTATGGCAAACATTTCAATATTTGTAGCCGCCTTTGCTTCGACATACAGAGATGTCCACGACTATACTGGAAATCATACTATTTCACCGACAAATTCGTCCTTAGTCTATAGATGCGAACATGTGTCACCAGTTTATCTAGTGGTTGAAAAAGTTCTACCATATCTTGAACCTACCGTTTGTGAAAATGCATTGCTATCAATTTTATTTCTGGTGGAAATGTGGCCAAAGAAGGAACGTTTTCAATGCTATGACCAAATATCGGATATTGATCACAATGAACAATACGAAGTTAACGAGGAAACAAGTGCTCTTCTACGGAATTCCCATGGAACAACCCTAAGTTTGATCGGTTCGATGTCATCCATCTCTGAATCATCAACAACCACCGCAAAATTTATTTACATTGCTGTCTCAGTTTTGTTGAATATCCCAAGTGTAATCATGTACTGTTTAAAAATAGCACAAAATCACTCAGTTGATTCCGCTATTGTGGTATATCAATGTGTTGAGATCACAGTTGTGTTCTTCATATGCGTATCGTGTTTCTACGCCTTGCAATGCCAGTGTCGGCCGTCCACGAAAATTCACGGGTTTGACGGAAATGACAAAATGCTAATAACAAGCTATATGGGGGCCCTCGCATATGACACAATAAGGCTAATCTCAAATATATTTCTCGTTCATTCCGCAAAAATGGGCGCAGAAACGACTTATTTGTATTGTGTTACCATGATAGTGACGTATTTTCAAACCGTTTTTCTCTTGCAAGCGAAAAACTACAAGAAAATAAGAACAACATTTTCATTCTTTTCAATTGAATATATCAGTATTCTGTTAGCAACGGAAAATTTGATCACGTGGTGTATAGATACATTTATAGCATCTCAATATATATTTGTAACTGATGCAGCATTTATTTTTTATGGAAAAGATACATGGATTCAGTTCTATTCTTTCCTCTATCCTTTTGTAATTTTTTACAGATTTAAATGTTTTGTTGCGTATTACGGGCTGTATCATAAATACAAAGCGTAATGAAGACTATTTTTTTATTCAGATTAAAAATTGTACAGTTTTGTTTCAGTTGTAATGATCTTGCATATGTATTTTAATATTGTTCACCTTGCAAAATACTCTACAAATACTTAAAAGTCCGTATACATGTATTTAAAAAGTGTTAAAAATATACGAAGAAAATATCGAAATAACAATCATATAGCTTACAAATGCACCAAGAAGATAGTCACTGTTTACAAAGGAACACCTGAACGGACACTGAAAGAGAACAATAATCACTGGGCTATCACTCCTCGTTGGAGTTCGCGTTTCGCTTTGTAAACAACAAAATGGTGTGCGCTCGACATGCAACCTTACGTGATAAGGAATGTCAATATCTGCCCAAGATCGGTAGTTTTCTCAAGTTTCTAAATAATCTGAAAAAAAAACTTCCTTATATTACATACTGTGTAGGAGAAATAAGGACAAATTAAGTCATACATGACAATCTTCAACAATATTTTTAAAGGAAATCCTCCAAAATCAAAATTCTTATCATATGCAAATCTTTTCAATAAATGTTGAAAAAATTTTAAGAGTGAAAACCCCTTAGTATAAAAAAAAAAGCATACAACCTCTGCATCTTTTGGGACAAGTTCATTAAAAATGACAAGTTTCAACAAAAATAATAAATTCAAAATTTAAATTATTTGAACATCTTCATTGTAGTTAAAATTTGTACAATAAAAAATTTGCGATCAGCTCCTAAATGCTTTACACTATAACTAAATTAAAACAGTTTTTCATATTGGCGGTATTTGGCATTGCATGTTCTTCTTTCATAATTGATGATGTTGTTATACGAATTCTATTTAGAAGTATTTCAATCAAAGTTTCATATGTAAGAAGGCTTGATATCATAGTCAACGGAAATTATGTCCTTAGCAAGCTGTCAGTAACTGCGAGCATTTGTTAAGCCAGTACCCGTGTGTATTGTCATCATGTTTTATGTACTTCATTGTAAGGGTACTCGTTATGATAAGTAGGACTTTTTGGTAGTTTGAATTTTACCTTGAGTCTTTTTCTGTATATATTTTTAGCCTTTCACAACACATATCGGATGATTTGGATCCAAATAATCGAGTTTAACCCCACCGCAATTTTTGCGCCTGTCCCAAGTCATGAATATTTTGGTCGTTGGCTTGTGTTTGTTTTCTTATAAAATATTAGTTTCTTGATATTCGGATTATTTGATGTGGTATTACCATTGATTTATTCACTCTTTTACCTAATTTGGGACCATTTAGGGCTTGCTATATGGTGTGAGGTTACTCACTGTGTTGAAGACCTAACGGTGACCCCTAGATGCTTTGTTTTGGGTCGTTTCAACCTGGAGATGGCATGATGTTTCCTTGACATTTACCCCATTTCCTTTCTTTTTTATATTCTGAGTTCGACATTTTATATTTGCTTAAGAAAAAGGAGCAGGAGATATCATCTTCAGTATATGAAATTTTTCTTCAAAATCTGTAGCATACAAACTCCACACAGGAGCAGTTGTGTTGATAATTTATGTACCATCTGTTTACGGACGTAATAGTAAAAATAAATGCTCCAGACTTTTCGTCGTTGGAGCTTAAAAACGGCCATCCTAAGTAGGAATCGATATTTGGTTAGTAATATTTGTCTACATGTACTTTCGGTTGTTTTTAGACCTCCCAATAAAATTTCTTACCACGGCTCCTTTGCCGAATCGTCAATTATTCTCCACTGATACAAGACCTGGAAAAAACAAAAAATAAACAACAACAAAAAAAAAAAAAAAAAAAAAAAAAAAAAAAACACAAACAAATAAACAAAAAATAATAAACAAAAGTATATTTTTTTAATTTCATAAAAATTTCAAGAAGATAAAATTATCTCAAAATACTCAAATTTGTCTTGTAAAAATACCGATATTAAATACTATTTTGTTACAATGATTGAAACATATTTTCAAATCGTTTATCTCTTGCAAGCAAAAACCTACGAGAAAATAAGAAAACCATTTTCATTCTTTCCAACTGAATATATCAGTATTCTGTTAGCAAGGGAATATTTGATCACGTAGTGTACAGATACATTTATAGCATCTCGATATATATTTGTGACTGATGCAGCATTTATTTTTTATGGAAATGTGTTCTATTCTTTCCTTGTCCCTTTTGTAATTTTTTACAGATTTAAATGTTTTGTTGCGTATTAAGGGCTGTATCATAAGTTTTAAGCGTAATGAAGACTAATTCTTTTTTATTCAGATTAAAAATGGTTCAGTTTTGTTTCAGTTGTGATGATCTTCCCTAGGTATTTTAGAATAAAAAATACTCTGCAAGTACTTTAAGGTGTCTGCAGGGTATTAATTTCCTATTATAGAATTTTGTAAAATTTTCTGTGTAGAAACATAATTGTATTATTGTTCAAAATGTAAAATAAAATTTAGGGGTCACCGTGCATTTAAGCGCAAAATCTGAAATTGAAAATTTCAGGATTTTACATAGAACTGATAGGGAAAATGATCATATGAGAGGATAGTTTGAAAAATCTATTATAGAATTTTTTTCATATTTTGCATGTGTTTAATTATCATTATGTAGTTTACATATAAAAAATAAAAATTAGGGGTCACCGTTGAAATAAAAGAGAAAAATTGCAAAAGGTTCATTTCTCTAGTGATATCTTTGTTAAAATATTTTATCAAATTATCTCCCTTGAATAATTTCTGTGTTCTGAAAATCCAGCAACAGATTTAAAGGTCATGTGTTTTAACTCACGTTTTTGTAATGAAAATGTTATAAAAATGATTAGGAATATAAATTTTAAATACATTTGAACTTTCTTTTCATTTTAAATAATTATTTTGATAAATTTCTTAATGAATGAAACCTAAATGAACAATTATTATACAAAAAATGGCGGAATAATACCACTGAGACACCTTAAGTCCGTATACATGTTTTTAAAAGGTTTTAAAATATATGAGGAAATGTCGAAAACCAAGCATCCTACAGCTAACAAATGCACCAAGATGATAGTCACTGTATACAAATGAGCACCTGAACGGGCACTGAAAGATAACAATAATCACTATGGGCTATCACTCCTCGTTGGATTTCGCGCCCGCTTTGTAAACAACAAAAAGGTGAGTACTCGACTTAGCTTGCAACCTTACGTGATAAGGAAAGTCAGCACTTGCCCAAGATCGGTAGTTATCTCAAGTTACTTAATGATCTGCAAGTAAAAAACCACCTTGCCTAAATTGCTACCACATGCATAAGTTTTCAATATATGCAGAAAGTAAATTCTTAGTAACTTCGGTATTTAGTTATTTGAAAAAGTTTTCAGAATGAAAACGCCTTAGTATAAAAAGAGCTTATATTACAACCCCTGTATCCTTTGGTACTAGTCCATTAAAAATGACAAATTTCAACAAAAATAACTAGAGCTGTCGGCAAAGCCAGACTAATACCCCCCGCAACTGCATTTGAGTACCATGGCATGTCATTTTGAAATTTGACCTTCAGCCACATGGTAATTGGAAAGGTCATAATCAGGTTCACAGTGACCTAAATTTGGTACGCGACACATCGCCTTCCCATGAATCTTAGGTGCTACGATACAAAAGTTCTGCTCTGGATACGAAATACACACGGTTTTACTTTCATAAGGTCAAAAGTCAAGGTCACAGTGACCTAAATTTGGTACGCGACACATCGCCTTCCCATGATGCATCCACACACCAAGTTTGATAATCCTAGGTGCTACGGTACAAAAGTTCTAGTCCGGACACGAAATGCACATGGTTTTAATATCATAAGGGTCATAGTCAAGGTCACAGTGACCCAAATTTTGCACGCGACACATTGCCTTCCCATGATGCATCCACACACCAAGTTTGATAATCCATGGTGCTTTGGTACAAAAGTTCTGCTCCGGACACGAAATGCACCTGGTTTTACTATCATAAGGGTCAAAGTCAAGGTCACAGTGACCTAAATTTGGTACGCAACACATCGCCTTCCCATGATGCATCCACACACCAAGTTTGATAATCCATGGTGCTATGGTACAAAAGTTCTGCTCCGGACACGAAATACACATGGTTTTACTATCATAAGGGTCAAAGTCAAGGTCACAGTGACCTAAATTTGGTACGCGACACATCGCCTTCCCATGATGCATCCACACACCAAGTTTGATAATCCTAGGTGCTACGGTACAAAAGTTCTGCTCCGGACACGACATGCACACGGTTTTACTATCAGAAAGGTCAAAGGTCTAAGTCAAGGTCACAATGACCTAAATTTTGCCCGCGACATATTGCCTTCCCATGATGCATCCACACACCAAGTTTGATTATCCTAGGTGCTACGGTACAAAAGTTCTGCTCCGGACACGAAATCCACATGGTTTTACTATCATAAAGGTCAAAGTCAAGGTCACAGTGACCTAAATTTGGTACGCGACACATCGCCTTCCCATGATGCATTCACACACCAAGTTTGATAAATCCTAGGTGCTACGGTACAACAGTTCTGCTCCGGACACGAAAGGGAACAGACGGACAAACATGTTGATTCCTATATAGCCCCAAAACTTCGTTTGCGGGGTATAATAAATTCAAAATTCTAATTACTTGCACATCTTTATTGTAGTAAAAAATATGTACATTAAAAACTTTTGAGTTCAACAGTTTACATTTTTTAAAGAAAAAAAGAGAAGGAGAAATCAGAATTATCTGAAAAACCTGCAGCATTCAAACTCTACAAAGGAGCAGTTGCGTTGATTCAGTTATGTACCATCTGTGGACGGACGTAGGTAAAACTGAATGCCCTAAACTTTTCGTCATTGGAGCTTTAAAATCACCATAAGTAGGAGTCGATATTAGTTAGTAATATTAGTTTACTTTTGGTTGTTTTTAGATCTACCAATGAAATTTCTTATCACGGCTTCTTTGCCGAATCGTCAATAATTCTTCACTGATACAAGATCTGGAATTCTAATATGATAAATTGCTTACAGAAAATTATTTATATTTAAACATTATTTTTTTTATTTAATAAAAATTTCAAGAAGATGAAAGTAACTCAAAATGTAGTTTGAGGATGGTATACATGTACTTTTTACAAGGACAGTCAGTTTAATTTCTAATTAACTATAGAAAAGAAAATTCATATATGAAATGATGCGTTTTTTAGTCCGTGGGCTGGAAACACTTTCCGTGCCCCCCCCCCACCAGACCAGGTTTTTTCAGTCCTTCTATGCCCCTTTTCAAAATAAATAATGTTAACACGGACATAACCTGCACGCATAGGCAGTATGGGGCCACTTTTATAATACCCGAAAAATTATTGTATTTTCGTTTTAACATAAGTTTTATCTTTTAAGCTCTATAATTTTTTACAGATAAGTAATATGTACTGAAATTTTATACCAAATTAAAGCTAATTTAATATGCTTTACAATGAACACAAGTTTAGGTACGTTACGGCAATTTTATGATCTGGGGATACAAAATATCTACTCCCTACCCCTGCAAAAAATTGCGAAAATGTCGATTTTAGACTGTCAAT
>MJUU01036891.1:90212-106897 GCA_002080025.1 Modiolus philippinarum | reverse complement strand
ATCACTTACCATTCAAAAGATATGCTCAATGTTAAAGTTTTATGCAGTTGTTCACAGGCCAAGGTCAAGGTCACATGGTCAACTTTTCTGGTACCAATTAAATGATCTTGCCACAAGGAATGCACATGCAAAATATGAAAGCCATATCACTTACCATTCAAAAGATATACCCAATGTTAAAGTTTATTATTTTATTTTTTTTAAAAGTCCATCACATGTCAAGGTCAAGGTCACGAGGTCCAAAATTTTGGTATGGTTAGAAAGGTCTCTCCACAAAGAATACACATGCAAACTATGAAAGCCCTATCACTTACCATTCAAAAGATATACTCAATGTTAAAGTTTTTATGCAGTTGTTCACAGGCCAAGGTCAAGGTCACAAGGTCAACTATTCTGGTACCAATTAAAAGGTCTTGCCACAAGGAATGCACATGCAAAATATGAAAGCCATATCAATTACCATTCAAAAGATAAACCCAATGTTAAAGTTAAATATTTTTTTCAAAAAGTCCATCACATGTCAAGGTCACGAGGTCCAAAATTTTGGTATCGTTTGAAAGGTCTTACCACAAGGAAAACACATGCAAAATATGAGAGCCATATCACTTACCATTAAAAAGATATACCCAATGTTAAAGTTTTTTGTGGACAAACAGACAAACAGACAGACAGACCAAAATCTATATGCCCCCGAATCTTCGATTCACGGGGGCATAATAACCTAATGATTAGTGATTTAACTACTGTAAACATATTAATTTTCTCAGTTTCTCGAAGTCGGACAAATTCGCCGTCATAAATTTTCACACTATTTAGGAACAACTAAAAAATATTAGTACCGTCTGTTTGTTTCTGAGATTTTAACAAAGAAATTGGCAGGTACTCATTTTCACAGCCATTTGTTTACCTCTAACAGTCAACCTGGAAGTCCTGAAGAAAAGTCAGGTACTCTAACTTTCTTATCAGTAGCTAGTATTATAATAACATGACCTTTATTAAAATAGTGATCCCGATTAATCGAAGATAACACTGGCTAGAGACATTTCATTTATGGAAAGCCGGTAAAGTAAAAAATGCCAATTTTGTGATTTTTCAACTTGGTAGGACCCAAGTTACCCCCAGCTTGCATTTTTTTCATTCTTGTGTATTATTTCTGCATCCTTTGTTTATCTATGTGTAATAAACTGCTGATATTTTTGAAGATTTCTGTTCCTTTCATGTCTGAAATCTCTTTTTCTGTTACCCACCCCACTTAAATTTCGGAGAATTTCAAGTCTATCTAAGACACACGTCAGTTAAGTGGTCGTAATTTCTAGGAACCAGGTAATTACAACCTCTTTCTATGAAAACTTTTGAAAGTGGCTTGCCAGCTGAAGAAATATAACAAAAGAATTTGAAATCAGATCTATGGTGTGCCATACTGGACATAAATGCAGGTTTTATTCAAACTAGGACTGGAGTCGTAATCAGGAAAGAAAGGGTTAAGCATTGTGATGTTTATACTTCTTCTTTGTATGATTATACATTGTACATAAACAAGAATGGACCCTAACAGATGTCATATCGTTTCTGTTTCTGTTTGATGTGTTGTATATATATGTATCATTAATGTATTGACAAATTTAACAATAAAATATATTTACATTAATAGATATCTCGCCCGTCCCTGCTTGGTGGCTAAAACAGTCATGTACTACTCAAGAGCAACCTACAAAACTTAACTACCTTCACTAGACCATGAAACTGAGGTCTAGGTCAATTACTTAGGTTTGGGTACCCATAAACCAGTTTAACCCTACTGCTGGCTTTTGCTAGTGCCGGTACCAAGTCTGGCTGTCCGGAGTTCGTATCATTGTCTATGTTTGTCTTGTGTCTTATTCATGTTCTTCATATGTAGTTCCATAGCAGATTGTGGCATGTAATTATAATTTTTAGCCATTGTAGGTGTTTTCTGTTATCCATTTTTTACCTTTACCAAGACCAAGCTATATACCAAATATCACTGACCTATAGCTAGTAATTATTGAGAAACAGACTTAAGCAAAAGAACTTAACCTGGTCACTGGACCGTGAAATTGGGGTCAAGTTCAAAAGCCATATGGCAGACTGACATGTACTAACCAAGACCAAGCTATACACCAAATACATGTATCATTGACCTATAGCTTGTAGTCATTGAGAAACAGACTAAAGCAAAAAAACTTAACCTGGTCACTGGACCATAAAATAGATGTGAAGGTCACATGATTTTGAGTCCGACAGATAGGGTTTGCCGTAAGCTACCTATGGACCAAATATAAAGTTCCTAATTCAAAGGCTTCTACATAATAACTTGAGTTTACGCCGTTGCTGCTGCTGCCATCATACATGTACTTTGCAGCCCTATGTCTCGCTTTCCGCGTCTTTTGTCACGGGGAGACAAAAAATATAATTAATACCCTTACCTAATAACTATAGCTAAATGTGGAGGTTTCATACAAGCACCCATAAATAATATTAAATTATAATTAATACCCTTACCTAGTAACTATAGCTAAATGTGGAGGTTTCATACAAGCACCCATAAATAATATTAAATTATCATGTCGAGTCTTCTTTAACATGGCAACCTGTAATCAAATGGAAAAATATATATTTGTGTGAGCGAAAAGTTCTAACCTTCCATAAATTAACTTTTGCTGCAAATACACTTCATGCAGAGTTGAATACAGATCTATCAGGCAGACCACTCTTACACTGAATTTAACTGCACAAAGATCACTCTTACACTGAATTTAACTGCACAAAAATCACTCTTACACTGAATTTAACTGCACAAAGATCACTCTTGCACAAAATTTAACTGCACAAAAATCACTCTTACACTGAATTTAACTGCACAAAGACAGATTTTACATTCTAAACAAAGTTCATCAAAACCTGCACATTTTTTTAATTGGTTGTTTGGATTGATAAAATGTGAAATTTGATTTTCAATCTCCTCTTCATATTGATCTCGCATGTCACTTGTTTTTCATTTGTCCTAAGGCATATCCTAAAAGCCAAAACATAAGAACAATCACACTAAGGTCATATTGATTTTCTTTTACATTAAAAGAGTATTTTTCCTCTTGAACACATAAAAAAATGCCATGGAACAAATATAAACCACAGAAATAAAATTGTGATAAAACATTATCACACAAAGCTTATTCATAATTACTTTTCAATAATTTTGACATATTGTTTGAAATTCCAGCTCCCCTTGAAAAAGACACAAAGCAGATGGTTTTAGTAATCTGTATAACTTGCATTGGATTTTTATGCCTCTAGCTGACTCTTGACTATCATATTATTCCTCTCTTTGTTTAAATGCCTCTAGTTGACTATTGCGATCACCATGATCATATTTTTTACCTCTTACAGTGGAACTTCGATGGCTCAAACACCCATGGGACTGATGCAAACAGTTAAATATAGGGCGTTCCAGCTATAGGGTCTGCAAGTCTCATCCAATTTTGGGACTTCCTGGTATATAATTTGTACCCAGAAGTTACATTTTGAACAGAAACATATGACGTTTCAAGCAAACAGTAAGGACGTCATAATCGCACAACGTCATACTTTAGCGGGAAACATTTTCAAATTTGAATTTTATCGTGATTTCTCTGCGTCACATGACGAGACTTACAGACCCTATTGAAGTCAAACTAATTTTAAACTTCAACAAAGGGATCAGAAAATGGGTTTTAAACATCCATGGTGGTTGTGCTATTGCAGTTCCAGGCCATCAAAGTTCTACTGTATTTGAATGTCTCTACTTGACTTCATCAATATAAATCTACCTGTTGATTAAATGCCTCAAGTTGAAACATATTTTAATAGCTGTTAAACTGACCTCTTGTTTAAATGCCTCTAGTTGACTCTTATTATCTGTATCGGAATCCATATGTAACATTTTAATAGCAACTCGACCATGCCAATGACCTCTGCAAAATATATAATATTACCAATCAAAGTATTTTACAAAATCTACCATATTTATTAATGAAAAGTTTCATTCAAGCAATCTTTTATACAACAGAACTTAGTAGAGACCATAGTTTCTTTAAATCAGAGCAGAGTATAAAAGATCAAAATATCATCCATTTATGTAAGAATTTTTGTCTTCAATAGAAATGAGAGCATGTAAGAGAATTTCGTTCATTGGTCATTTGTATGAGTGTCCTTTTATCAACATTGGCTTATTATGACAGTAACACAATAAATTATCTGTCGATACGTCATCTGTAGGTTGCTATACTTTGGCAAAACTTGCCTGTTTTCAAACACATCACAGGATTGATGCAAAAGTGTATGTTAATTATGTCAATAAACATTATATTAACCATAAATCAAAAAAGAAATTTCAACTTATTTCAAGCTGTATCTATTCATGAATAGGGTCTGTAAGCGTCGTCGTGTGACCGCGAGAATTCACAATAAGATTGCCTTTCGAAAACGTTTCCTGCCAAAAAACGACGTCTGAGGATTATGAGGTTCCAGTTTTTGTTTGAAACATCACATATTTTCGTTAAAAATGTAACTTTCAGGTACATTTTACGTGCATAATTACATAATTGGATGAGACTTACAGACCCTATTAAAATATCGGACATTTTAAGGATATGGAGTTTATCACCACATAGTGCTGCTAAGATTATCTAGCTCACTTAATTCTGACCATGATAAAGTCTGAATCATGCCCATTATAAAGGACAGTTGACTTATAAATTGTACTAAAATTACACACTTTTAAATCATATAAAATATTATAAGAACAAATAACATATTATAAGTTACAATAGTACAAAATCAACTTATAATAAATCCTGCTTAACGCTTTGATTTACTAAAAGTACCAAATAACTTACTTATAAACAGTACCAAATCTGCCTGTACCTATAGGTTCTTCTAATACAAGCTGTTCATATGGAATATCCCATTCTTTTAATGTCACAGATAACTAAAAGTACAAACAAATAATTTCACTATTGAAATACTATAATGCTGTCTAGTGAACATTATAACTTGAATTTAAAGAATGAATTAACCAATAAGGCTATGCTAAATAATATGGCTATTTCCTAAAAAAAGTTATACCAATAGACTCAGCAAAAATTATATCTACTAAGTATCATGAGTATATTACTTAAAAACAGTAGGACAGTAACTTCCCCCAAGGGTTCATGTGTATGGCGTTACCAACGATATTTCAACATAATTTTGACGCATCTGGAAAATTATGTACTGTTATACTATAGTCACCCAGAACACCAAATAACTTATTCAAGACATGGCATACTTGAACTTGTTAGAAATGTTACAGCCTTTGTGATTACATTGTAGTTTGGTTTATATTTCTAAATATAAATCATTAGTTATATATGCATGTATATAAAGACCATATAGGAAAATAAAACCATTTAACTGGTTACCATGACAACTGAATTCTAAGGTTTCACTTCTCCAACAAAGTAATACAAAATCTTCATACTTCTTGAAATTTTTAACACCGTATATGGCAACCATTATGAAAATACATTGGTTTAGTAATACATCAAAAAGATATAGTAATGCAAGCAGCAGAAAAGTTACAGTGTAAGCAATCAAAATTTCTTATCGATTTTGCAGTTGACTTGAAGGCTGATAACAGCTGATTTGCATAAAGAGTATACTGAAATAAAAGAAAATATGTCTATGGGACAAAGATGCTCCAGTAAGGTATTCTGTCCAGCAAACAGACTGATGTTCTCAGAGCTGAATATGTGAAACACGGTACAACTCAGTATAATAAAGCCTATCCCTGATGTGGACTATAGCTTCTGACAAAATTTCAGATCCATACCTTTTACTATTGAAGAGATAAGGTGACAAAAATGCTTCACAAGTGTAAAAATTGACCAAGTCTGTGTATATCAAGTAGTATCTCAGTATATGGAATGATCATAAAAGCTTCTGACAAGATTTAAGATGTGTCCTTTTCCATTGCTTAAATAAATGTTTGGATGCACTTACATAGGGATGTAGGGTAAAACTTAATGCCCGTATCGCCTTAGGGTGGGGTCATAAAAATAAGACCACATGACTATAAATCAATCAAGGAAAAATGTTTGCTTAAAAACACTTTCCTCTCCAGTCTAATGGATGTTCTTTTTACAAATAAAACTATATTATTTTCTTTCTGGGAACAATATAAGTGATAAATGTTACCGAAACAGTTTTAAGCTTGTCCTACGTTTTTAATCATAAACTCTGACATTGTTTTACGATGATTTTCCTGTTACTGACGTATGTTTCAGAGTCAATATGATGTCATGTGGCTAGAAAAGGTTGTATTTCTTAAATTCTGTCTCAAGTGCATAACTCTACTTTCTAAACAAATCAGTAGCAACATATTTTTCCCTCATAATATGAATTTACTCTTTAAAAATTTCAGTTCATGTCGGTAATAAACACACATTGGAATCAGCTCTATAATGGCAAAATTCAAAAGTTATGTCCCTTGCTTTCTTACTTGGTTTAAATGGAATAAATCAGGACTGTCTTGTTGATTATATCACAATTTTTTATTTAACTTGACAAATTTATATAAGGTTATTTGATGTTTGCAGATTGACTTTTGAGAATAATAAACTTTCAAAGAACTACAGTTACATGTATTTACAAACATTCTCTTGCAGGAATTTTCCCACAAAAACAATGTAAAAGTCATTGTTGGATCTTTCCATCATATACAGAAAATGCTCATTTTGACTCCATTTTTGCAGAATATTGTCATGCTTAAAACATCTTTTTTTTAAAAAAAAAAATACAAATACTGCTGATGTTATCCATATGAGCCAGACAGACATGTGATCCCATGAGCCAGAAAATATCATTCCCTACTATCAATACCGCGGTATACAGCAAAAGTGACAAGTAAAAGCCAGTGTCTGATGACATCAGCCAGTCAGATGAGAAAATCCTGTACAATTATTTGTGGTTCACATTCTATAATAAGCATGATGCTGTGTACAAGTTGCAAGAACAAAGTCTATGTGATTCTATATAATAAGCATAGAAACTTGTCAGTGAATCTGTATACTAAATTTAGTACACTTATATCTATTCATTTTAATAGACAGACAACATACTCTCATTTTGTAAAACAAACTTTCACTTGAAGACCTTTTGACAAGACTACACAGAAATTTTAACCATACAAAGTCTTTATGCATTTTTGAAGACATAAAGCTCTACATTTTAAATTGGCTGTCACTCAATCTAAACATGCTATTGTACATACCCTGTATGTATATATAGACTGTAGAGATAAAATATTACATATTATTTATATATTTTATGATATTATTTGTGCACTGTGATGGGTTTATTTGGTGTCATATGACATTTAAATATGATGTAAACCTGGTATTTCCATACAGAGTACATGACATTCTATATTTGGAAACGTCAGGTTTACAACATATTTGTTGCTTACATGCCGAACCCTACATGCAAATTTAAACAATATCAGAAAATAATAAAACAATTAGAGCATGGCAAGTTTGGTCAATACATGAATTTATAGACCTGAGTACATTGACCTCGAACTGCATCCTCGGTCAATATGCTCTTGTAAGGCAATATAAGGACTATAAATCCATGCTTTGACCTCATTGCCATGCTAAATTTTTAAAATATTCTGAGGGGGCATTGTTTACAAGAACTTAAATATTTAAAATTAAAAGACTGAATATGCTGATCACAAAATTCATGAAATTTCTTTTTCCTCAGCTTTAAACTTGTAAAGAAGTCACAAAATTTCAATCAATCAGAAAATCATACAAAGCAATATTGTAAGTGTCAAGACCATCTTTTGTATGTGTATGCACCATGAAAGGAGAAAATGATATCAGGATATAAAATACATGTATGTTAAAAAGATATTCTGCTTTATAATTTCTGTGTAAATTAAATATGTTATTAGTATACGTTTGTACAGTGAACCCTATCTAACTTGAACCTATATGATCTAGTTCACAATAGGGAGGTGTCTATTACATACAGGTCAGCATTTTTAAGAATTATCATTCCACAAGAAACTTCAATAGCTTGAACAATTAGAACTCGGTAAATTAAAAAGAAAAGCAATCTCCGATTCAGATATTGATCTCATTTCTTTAATTCTTTAACACAATCTTTAAGGTCTTGAAATTCTAATGAAATTGCTTTTCATTTTTATATGTATTTTCCTTTGTTTGCTATCTTGATATCATGGAAATAAGGCAACAATTCCTTCTAATTCCATAAAAAAACCCAAAAAACAGAATAACAAACCTGCTGATCATATAAATTTTGTAATTTCTTCAGTAATTTTTACAAAGTATTTTTTTATTTGAGCGTTTCATTTTGAAATCTAAATTGACTCTTACCATTTAAGTAATACTTAGTGTTTGATATTTCTGTTTTGGACTTTCTGTTTGTTTTCACATTTTATAGTGCATTCAGGTTATGTTTATTATCAAAATATTTTTAAAATTTTTTACTCCACAAAAATTCAACAGTTACACTGTGTACATCATCGGGAAATGCTTTTAACAAAAATAGATCACGTTATGTTCTCGTCTATTGATGATGTCCTAACCCATACCTCAGATGTCTCAAAGCTCGGATAACTTGAACAATTTTCAATGGTCCCTTCGATTTCTTCGACTGTAATAGTACATGTATTTACTACTTTCTATGCAGTAATGCCATTGAAGATCATGTGCATACAAAGAATACCCCATGTTAACACACAATTTCTCTCTGTTTAGAAAGATTTCACTGTAAACTTGTAAGTATACATTTATTTAAGTAGATTATACAGAGATGTTTTACATACCCTGTATGTGTACCGTGACTGAGAAAAAAATTAAATTTGAAGCATAATTGTACTGGATTCAGGAATGTGTTACTGTATATAGCATATTGAGAAATTAATAAGTTCATTTATTCATCTAGAAAAAAAAATTACTTAGGTTTTTTTTTTCAAAATTCACTGCTGGCTGGTGAAATTTCAATATCTTTGTTTTAGTTTTATTTAATGTTTATCAACATAACACATCTCCTTGTGTTCAATTAATGATACCTCACTATATAACAGCTGAATGATCATCTTCACTAGATGGTGTGATTACTTTTCTATGGAAATAATCACAATAGAAAGCTACAGGGATTATCAAAAAGCACCTCCAAATTCATGGACTGAGCATAATACTAGAAAAATACCCTATATCTGATGCAATAAAAAATAATGTAAAACTAGAAGTGTGTTTTTGACACAAAAAACAAATGTCTTCTCCCAGGCCCTGGTACATAAACTTCTTTAAGTGATAAAACACTGGAGGCTCAGACACTGAGCCTGTATCGCTCACCTGACAAAATGCTGAACAGCAGGATTTTTCTATGTTCTGTATGGTGGCCATGATTTTTATGTGAATTTCCCATAGGGCCAAAATAAACTTTGTTCTGTGCTGGCGGCCATGTTTTTCATTGGATCAGAACAAAATGAGCAATCTTTGTTAAGGACCTTCAGTTCATCATTCCTGTAAAGTTTGGTTGAATTTGCTTCAGCGGTTTCAGAGAAGAAAATGTAAAAAGGGTCCAATGTTAAATCTTAGTTCCGCGCTGGGAGCCATGTATTTTATTGGATGGAAATGAAATGAGCAACCTTTGTAAAGGACCTTGAAAAACATCATTCCTGTAAAGTTTGGTTGAATTTGCTTCAGTGGTTTCAAAGGAGAAGATGAAAATGTGAATTTCCCATAGGGCCAATGTTAAACTATGTTCCGTGCTGGCGGCCATGTATTTTTACGGATCGGAACAAAATGAGCAATCATTGTTAAGGACCTTTAGTACATCATTCCTGTAAAGTATGGTTGAATTTGCTTCAGTGGTTTCAGAGCAGAAGATGAAAATGTGATTTTTCCCATAGGGTCCAATGTTAAACCTAAGTTCCGCGCTGGCGGCCATGTTTTTTGTCGGATCAGAACAAAATGAGCAAACATCGTAAAGGACCTTCCATACATAATTCCTGTAAAGTTTGGTTGAATTTGCTTTAGTGGTTTCAGAGGAGAAGATGAAAATGTCAAAAGTTAACGGACGGACGACAGACAGACAACGGACAGACGACGGACGGACGACAGACGGACGACAGACACCAAGTGATGGCAATAGCTCACCCTGACCCTTTTGGTCAGGTGAGCTAACAAGTAAGTTTTATGTTGCCACCAGGTGGTCGATCATTCCAGCTAGACGATATGCACAACTAGGCGTGATGGTCAATAATCCTGTGAAGTTAAGTTGAAGTGGGAGAATTAGCATCAACAAACTTAATTTAGAAAAATTCTAAGTCATAAAAGGGCATAACTCCCACAAAAATTGGCCTATCAATCCGGCCATATAATATGCACAACTAGGCATGATGGTCAACAATCCTGTGAAGTTTGGTTGAAATCCGATGAAAAAATGTAGGAGAATTGGCGTCCACAAACTTAAATTTAAAAAATTCTAAGTCAAAAAGGGGCATAACTCCCACAAAAATTTGCCAACAATTCCAGGGAGAGGATATACACAACTAGGCATGATGGTCAATACTCTTGTGAAGTTTGCTTGAAATCTGATGAAAGTTGTAGGAGAATTGGAATCCACAAACTTTGTGATGGACAGACAGACGGACTGATGGGCAGATGACAGATGGAAAAGACAAAAACAATATGTCTCCCCCTTAAGAGGGGGAAACATAAATACAACTTGAACCAATGATATATATAAGACCATTCAAATAGTTCTTTTCATTATGTAGAATTTAATTGGTTAACTTCAATATAAACTACTGTTGATTTTTTTATTATTTACAGCGATACACAACTTACGCTATTTTGTCGCCAGAGATTTCCCCCTAATGGATCATCCTGACTATCTACAGAGTTTACTCTTTCTGGTAGTGTCTTTTCTGATGTATTGCTCTAAAATACAAAGTATAAAATGCTATGAGGGAGTTTTCTGAATACAAAGTATATGTCCCTTGAAACTCTGACAGACCTTACTTCTACCATACAAAGTTATGTAAATAATGATGAGCATCCAATACACAATTGTTATCATATCAACTTCAGAAACTGTGAAAGTGACATATATTGAGACAAAAACCTATTATTACACAACAGAATTCATAAAGGTTCCGCGGAACCAAGTGTCTAGCCTGCTCACTCCGCTGTCATTATTTTTTAGCCTATATTAAGATGTGGTTACTGAGTAGAACTCAAAGAAACAACTTGTCTTTGAGATTTTCAGAAAATCTACCAATACAGTGGAACTCCTGAAAACCGGCCCCTCTAAAAACCGGATTCCTCTATAAACCGAACAATATGTTTTGGTCCGGAATTTTTACCTATATAAATAAGTAAAAAAATTCCTCTGAAAACCGGCCCCCCTGAATTCCGAATTCCGGCCATATAGATCGGTCCCAAACGTATATTTCTTTCTTAAATTGAACTCTGAAAACCGGACGACTTTTTCCGCAGACAATGAAATCGACCAAGTTTATTAAATTTGTCAGAAATCTCTTGCCATCTTGATTGATAAATAACTGTATTTGAACAAATTACCGACAATATTGATTGAAATTTACAATACCACAGGGAAATATACTGAAATAGTTTTGTCACAGCCTAAACTGACCTTACATATTATATATAACATGCCCGGTATTAGAGTTCGGAATTTGAAGATCGGATTTCGGAATCTCCGAAAACCGGAACCTCGTAAAACCGGCCGATTTCTTTGGTCCCGACGGAGGACGGTATTCGGAGGTTCCACTGTAGTGGAATTAAAAATTTTGAAATCTAACAATTGAAAATATTTGCTTTCACTAAAATTCATCAAAAAATCATGATTGCTGACAAGAATTTCCCAAAATTGCTAGTCTTTGAGAGTTTCAGGAAATTCACAGAAAATTGGAACCAAATTTTTTTTAATTTAGTTTTCAGAATAATGTCTCGTACAAAAAAATGTCTAAAATATTTTATTGTATGCAAAAATTTCAAAATTGCTAGTCTTTGACATTTTCAGGAAATTTACCAAAGTTGGAACCAGAATAAAATTCCAAAAGCTTATTGTGCATTTATAGACTATATGCAACAATTCTACATAAAAATTAAATTCCTTTATTCCAATTTAGTTTTAACATTGTTGATATATAGACATGCCATGTAAATTTAGACAAATTCATTGATGTGAAAAATACAGGTCAAGGTGACCTAATTCTGGTATAGGTTGGTTACTACTAAAGATGTAACCACTTACCAATTAACATCTGTCTATGAAATGTAGGTGCTGAGATATGGTACAATCAAAAACAAAAATTTTTTTAGAAAAAGGAAAGTCCAACTAATGGCAAAATACGGAAAAATTGGAATTATTTTTTTTCAAATGAACTTGGGATACAATAATGAAGTCGTACTGAATATTGTGCCAAAATTTTATTGATATTTAACATGATTTGAGAAAGTTGTTGAAGTTCAAAAAAAGTTTAACATCAGAGTTAACCAAAAGTTTACGCTGAAGACAATGACGGAATTTATGGTCGCTATCAGGCGAGACAAAAAATCAATATATTCGTTCACATATAAATTTATTCAAATTCTAAATGAACTTCTATATAAAATCCCACAAGAATATTTAATCTATCAAAACAAGATGTGCTTGTGAAACAGTACAGGTGCCCACAGCAGCTCTTTTACTTAAATGGCAAGATCTGACCTCTGTGACCTTGACCTTTGACCTGAGTTTACTTTATTTTTTGTTGGTTTTGCATTTATATGTTCCTCTTGCCTAGACCTACATGCATACACTTGCCAAGTATGCAAAGTATACTTGACAAATATGAAAAGTCTATCTTATACATGTAGTTCAAAAATTATAGCAAGGTTAACATTTCAGACACACTGACAGAAACACATACAAGACAAAAACAATATGCCCAAGATCCTTGATCTGGGGGCACAAAAAAATCATAGTAGAGATTTTGTCTCATTTGCATTTACTCCATATTCCTTCATTATTAATAGAACTGCATCACATATGAAATTACATGTACTATTTTTGTGCTTCAGCATGTCTAGATCAAATAAAAAAAACAACAAGTCAAAAGTCATGTGCTGATGCTGCCATATTAAATGCAAAAAATTATCATTTAATTGTCCAAAATGATACAATATTAAGTAAAATAAAACTGCAAAGGTAAAAACTGTGACAATAAACATGACAACTTACACCTTCCAGGGTTTTACTGCTGTCATCTGATGTGTTGCTGCCAATAACATCACTGTAACAAAATCAGAGAATTATACATATACACATTTACATAATCAATATCAAATATCCTGACTATACATAATGTATTACAATCTTATATAATTACCATCCTAGGTAGTGTGTGACCAAGCGGTTTCTCTCCCCTCAAAATTAAGGTCATGCTCAAGCTAAATAGTGTGTTACCCAGCGGTTTCTCTCCCCGAGATATTACGGTCACCAAAGATCTTGTTCGAGGGTGACCTTAATTTCAAGGGGGGGGGGGGGGAACGGCTGGGTCACACTCTATCTAGGGTGGTTAACAATTATATTACATCAAATTTTCTTGTTCAACGGTTGACCTTCCTATGCGAAATCTCAAATGCCATTTGACAGGATTTGAACAAATCAGATTATAGATATTTAAATGAGAATATAATATTTAATTTTACTCACTAATTTGATCATTACTATTATTAATAATGTTATTCTGAATTCATCTGTAATTCTTTTTTTTGTGACAATAATGTAGTCACTTTGTAACAGTATCAAATTCATTTTATACTGTGACATTGAAACAGTAATTCATATTACTGTGAGCAGTAATCAATATAACTCTTTACTGTCATTCAATTAACTCAGTTCAGCAATACAAATTACCCTGCAGTAATTCAAATTACTCTGTACAGTAATTCAAATTACTCTGTACAGTGATTCATATTACCCATGTTTAAGAATGTTAATTTTAGTTTTGTAACAGTAATTTAAAGTACTGTGTAACAATTACATTACTATAATGTTGTTCACATGTAGCAGTAATTTTATAATTTTGTAACATTACATTTAATTGAATTACTCTGTACAGCAAATGTAAATGTACAGCAATATGTTACAGATTTGTAGCAGTAAGTTGAATCACTGTTATACTAATGTCAATTTATGTATGAATATCCAATGTATAATTGTCAACCTATTTGCACAATGTCTTATTATACTTTGTATTAAAACCTAGTCATTCCATTCTACAGGAATTGTAGGCAAAACTTTTAAATCAGACTCATTTACAATTTTAGATAAATATATGAGCATGAAAAAAAAATCATCTATCTGCTAAAAAAATCATTGAGAAAGTTGAGGAAAGAAATTCTTACCCATTTCTAACTGGATAATCAGAGTTTGTAGAACCTATTATTGTATCTGTATCTACAGCATGATCTGAAAGAGATAAATATATTATTTAGTACCTCCTTCCTTAAGGTAATGATTAAAGGGTATGCCTACTTAAAGTGAGGAAAAGATATCACGGGCAACTTTCAAGTCCGTATTTGCAGCTTTTTCAACTGAGGGCTGTCCCATAAAAAAAGACATGGGGTCTGTGAAGGCACTTTATATAAATAGACCATTTCACGGTTATTGACACCCATATTGGATAGGGGGCAAATATTCAGTAAAGAAGTAGAAATGGTCCCAAAAATGTGGGAAACTATCATGGTTACATAAATATTATTGCTCAGCAACACATATATATTTTCTTTTACTTTTACACCATTCTCTCCTCTTTCCAGAAAATCTGCCCCTATCCAATATAACTGCAATAATCCTGAAATGGTCTATTTCTGTGGATGGTTGTTGTTATAACAGTTTTGTATTGTACCATTGTATGGGGAGAAATTCTATGGGTGGTTGGGGGTCAATAAAAAGTGCCTTCACAGCACGGAGTCAAATGAGAAACCATGTGAATATGGGACTTGTGAGTCACTTGTCAATGAAAAAATTCTTTTACTATACGAAAACATAGAAAGCAGCCACAGCCTGCTAAGCTCACCTCGTTGCGCAGAATTGTCACATGTTGCACATGTCAGTAACCAGTAATGGACTATAATCATTCTTTTTGACAGATTCAGTCATGCATAAAATGTAGTTTACAGACTGCATCCGAAGCATGCATTGTTGTTGTCATCCCAAAATGCATCATACATACCAATATAGTTGATGTGGGCCATGTCAGTTAGCGGGAACGGACTTTAACCATTCTACCTAACCAAGTCGTTCATGCGTAAAATGTAGGTCAGAGACAGCATCCGAAGCATGCATTCCAGTTGTCATCCAAAAATGCATCAGGCATACCAATATGGTTGATGTGGGGCATGTCAATAAGAGGGAATGGACCTTAACCATTCTTCCTAACCGGACACCGACGCTAGGGGTATCACATAAGCCCCCTTCACTTCTTGAGGTGAGCTAAAAATCAATACATCACTAATTAGGGATCACTAATCAATTAACACAGTTGAGGGAAGGATGATTTATATTTCATCTATTTGTAGCTGTCCAGGTTAATTGTTGCTCATCAATTAAAATTTAGGCAAAGAATTGCCATGTGGGAAAATTATAACTACACTTCAATTTCATAAACAGTTTTTTTTTAGGAGGTATATACATGTATTTATTTTAATAGTTCATGAATACAGTCATTCCCTCTAACTGGTATTTGAGGCAACCCTTTCTACCTTCAATTACACATGAGTTCCTGTCGAAAGTCCTGTATTGTATGTTTCTGTATGCGGATATACATGTATATATCTGGAAATTAAACAAGAAGCCATGTGAATTGTACATATCTCTATGTACTGGTATATGGAATATAGGACATTTTGTTTTTATATGGACTTTATCACATCCAGTATCAAGTGAGCCTGTTTAGCACAGTTAATCTATTTCTTATTGCAATATTATATGCATTATTTATTCAAAGTATTACTTGCATGAACACAACAAATAGTACCAAAATATGACGTCAGCATAGCAACTTGCATGTGAAGCCTTCGCAGTAGGTCTCGATGGGGAATAAGCGGGAAGCGGGATTGACATTTTTAAGAAAACAGGAAAACTGGCTAGTGGGGAAAAAAGTGAACGTGAAAACAGGAAAGGATGTCCAGCATGAAGCAGGAACTGCCCAAAATTGAGTCCGTGAAACGGGGAAAAAGCAACCTCTTTAAGAGTCTTTAAAAATATTTTCCTGCCCGTGCAACGGGAAAGTGTGGAAAAAAATTATGGGATTTCGGGAAAGGGACCCCCCCCCATTGAGATCCCCTTCACAGTGACCCAATAATTTCGTGATAATTTTCAGTTCGGTGATACTGAGATTATCAGTCTCTCTGTATCAAAGGAAATTCATACAAATTACCGATAAATACATTTACCTGGAAATTCAAATGAGAAGTCCAGTAGTGAAGTGTTAGTATCTCTATGTGGATACATACCTGGAAATTCAAATGAGAAGTCCAGTAGTGAAGTGTTAGTATCTCTATGTGGATACATACCTGGAAATTCAAATGAGAAGTCCA
>MJUU01036891.1:5596-15788 GCA_002080025.1 Modiolus philippinarum | reverse complement strand
ATAGGTCAATGATATTTGGTATATAGCTTGGTCTTGGTTAGGACATGTCAGTCTGCCTTTTGGCTTTTGACCTTGACCTCAATTTCAGGGTCTAGTGAACAAAGTTTAGTGCTTCTGATTAGAATAGTTTCTCAATTACTTAAGTGGTAAGGTAATAATAATTGGCTTGTAGGTTGCTCTGTAGTAGTACATGACTGGTTTAGCGACAAGCAGGGACGGGCGAGACATCTTTTAGGGTCCACTCTTGTTTCCGAATAAACTACAACCAAAGTTTAAATTACATAAATTATGAGACGTGAAGTACAAGCCAATTAATATTGAAAATGTTTTGATTTTAATAAATGCAAAGCAAACTTCATGTAATTAAAATTTGATTATGAAATGCATAATCGGCAATAAAGAAGAATAATAAGTACAAATAATTTGTTTAATAAGAGATCGCAAAACAAACATATTTACTGATTAAAGTTATAATAGTTTCCAATCAAGATTAACTATAAGAACAACCAATAAATGTTTAATTGAATCTAAAAAAAACAAAAACCTTAATATCAATATCGAAATAATACCTGTCAATCAATACTTCAAAGTCAGTAGTAATCATTGCCAAATAATTGTAAAATAAACATTCATAAACAATATATTCACATGAACAATTAACGTGTCATGATAATTGCAAAGTAAAAAAACATGACTATTATATGGGGAGCGAATGGATCCACTTGGGGGGGTGAACGGACCCTGGGCGAATGTGTATGGTGGGCGAACGGACCCCTTACCCTGGTATCCAGACAAATCGACACCTTGACAAATCGGCACCAGATCAAAGACAATTCGGCACTTTGATTCATTTTCTTGTAATCACATGTATGATTGAAAAATAATGTTTTGAGCAATCACAGGAGTCTGAAATTTTATCAATAAGTTGTTTATACCGGGGTCTCACTGTATCGCGGTATGTACGGTTTGGGGCTAAAAGAACAAAGGAAAGTTTGGTCTTTCATTTGATCATACTCTAAATATTTTATTTCATATTCTCAATGCATCTTTTTAAGTGAAAAAGAAATATCTATGGTATGTTTATGCATCAGACTTAAATGTCCAAAATCACAAGGTCAGTCATTTTATGTCAAGGGAAGAGTACCACTGTATCGCGGCATTACAATCCATCAATATGAGAGACGCATTTGTGGACCAAATTCATTTCTTTACGGGATAAATTAAATTACTGCATTTTATGATACTTTTTTTATGAAATAAAGTTCAGACAATGTTTTCACAACATTGATTTAATTGAAATATATTTATTTGAACTTGAAAATCTTAATTTTCAAAATGTTGGTGCAAAAATCATGAGTTTAATGCATTTTGTATATTATATTTATCTAATTATTTGAAAGTCATTGATATTCAAATACATTTCTGAATTATCAGACCGATAAGCTGTTAGAATACTTTTCTTACTTTCTCCTTAGCAATTAACTGGGGTCTCACTGTATCGCGGTAAGTACAGTTTGGGGATTCAAGAACAAAGGGGAGTTGGTTCTTTCATCTTATTCTATTCAGAATATTTATTTTATATTCTTCATGCATCCTTTTAAATGAAAAACCTATATCTAAGGTATATCTATGCATCGGAATTAGATGTCTTAAATTACAAGGTCAGCCATTTCATGTCAACGGAAGAGTACCACTGTATCGCGGTACTAAATTCCATCAATATGAGGGGCGCATTTGGGGACCAAAGTAATTTCTTTCCAGAACAAATTAAATTACTGTATCTTATGATACTTTCTAATGAGGTAAAGTTTTTTCATAACATTGATTTAATTAAAATATCTTTATTGGAGCTTGGAAATCTCAATATTCAAAATATTGGCACAAAAAACATGATTTTAATGTATTTTGTACGTTTTATTTATTGGATTTTTGCAATTTAATAAATATTAAAATACATTTGTGAATTATAAGACAGATAAGCTGTTAGAATACTTGTTTAACTTTCTCACTAGCGTAACTTACGTACTGGCAGGAATAAAAACCGTAATTATCAACGAAAATGTATAGATGCGACATATTTCTATTTTAGGCCTTAATTCAAGGAACCCCAATTGTTGCCTTCATTACTTTTACTATTTGGCAGATCACCGTGAACATGTTGACATTTGTGACCTACAAACATCAGACAACATGTCCACAACTTGCAGTTCTTGAGATAAACAAAAATACTCTTTTAAATACTTTTTTCGGGAGAGGGGGTTTATCATGAATTGCCCAGTCAGTGTAAAGGATGGTTAAATATTAATAATATGTTTCTTCCAATTACATTTGACATAACTGTTGAGTGAAAGCTACCCGGAATACAACATTTGCACTAATGGTTAATTTTCCAAAAATTACTGGTTGATAGGTGACATTATGATTACGTCATAGAATAAAATAACGCGTACCGTGATACACTGGAACCCGCGATACAATGGGAACAAGGTATACATACTTAATAACATGAATAGAAAACGTAATTATCAACGAAAAGGTATAAAAGTGAAATATTTCCATTTTAGGTCTTAATTTAAGGTACCCCGATTGTTTACTATATTACTTCAATATTTGTAGAATCAAAAAACCATGTTTACATTTGTGGCCTACAAACATCAGATAACATACCCACAGCATGCTGTTCTCAAAGAAATAACTTTTTACGATATTTTTTTGGGGAGAGGGGGTCGCCATGAATTACCCACCATTATCAAACGATGGCTAATTATTAAAAATGTGTTTCTTACAATTACATTTGAGAGAACTGTTAAATTTAAAGTGCCCGGGATACTACATGGCACTACTGTTTAATTTTCTAAAAATTGCCGGCCGATAGATGACGCTATGATTATGTCATAGAGAAGAATAACGCGTATCGCGATACAGTGGAACCCGCGATACAATGGGAACAAGGTATAAAGTTAAAATATGAAGACCCACACATAGACCAGTTTTCAATTGGTGAATTTTCCCAAAAAATTTTGACGTCACAATATAGATTTTTGGACGTCACAATGTTGTGTGACGCAATTAACTCCGATTGACCTGATTGACCTGAGGTCAATCGGGGTAATTCATTCATAAAACGAAATTGGAAATTCGTCTTTTGAAGTTTAACGAACGTAGTGAGTGAAACGAACAGGAGTGCAGTGGGCAAATCTCAATTTTTTATTTCAGCACTTTTGCACTTTATCGGACATTACCGTTCAATTGCCTACATGTTTTTATACTTTATTCATCTAATTTGTAGTATCCGTTTCCCTTTTGAACAACAATTCCAGATGTTCAATCATCTTTCATTTCCAACGATGGCGACTCGGATGACATCGGAACAACTGGGAAGTATAAAGAAATAATTTTTTGAATTGGACATGGAATAAATCCGGAATCTAAAAAATACAGATTTATCCGTGTCCGATTCGAAAATTATGTTTTAATACTTCCGAGTTGTTCCGATGTCATCTGAGTCGCCATCGTTGGAAATGAAAGTGGATTGAATGACTGAAGTCAAAAATCATCTGGAACCGTTGTTCAAAAGGGAAACAGATATTACAAATTAGATGAATATAGTATAAAAACATGTAGGCAATTGAACGGTGATGTCCAATAAGGTGCAAATGTGCAAATGTGCTGAAATGAAAAATTGAGATTTGCCCGTTGCAATCCTGTTCATGAAACTTTAATGTGTGGGGCTTCATATTTTAACTTTAAATGCTTTACATGTGTATTTAAAAATTTCCGACTCCTGTGGAGCAATTAGAAATCATATTATTATATTTGGATCGTTAACCAATGATGAACTACATTGTTATTATGGGTCGTTTGTTAAATCAATATATACAATCATAAGTAGTTAGTAAAAGAAAAAAGCTTGTGTTTTGATACTATTTCATTTGATCTCTGAATATGTTTAATAATTATTAAAACAGTTATGGTTATAGAAGGACATATCTTGGATTATCAAGGAAACTCCTTTACTTTAATTTATGAGAAGTTATATCGTATATCACTGTTACGGCTCTGAACCCAATAAGTCTTATAAAAATAATCTTGTCTTTTTTTTAACATCAAGATGCAAAAAACAGTCCGTCTGTGGCCTCAAACCTGAAAATTACACCTCACGGGGAAATTGAATGCTCTGCGATTTTCGTAATAAATATTCATCTATATACACTATAATATACTATTTGTTTGTAAGTTGAGAATTAGGGTACCAGTAAACCATGCCAAGAAATCTATGGCCAATGCCCCATCTGAGGTGCTAATTACCACTTCTTGGTGTTTGCGGCCTTACTACAGTAACATGCCAAAAGTATTGTAACAAGTGAAATATTCCTGTCCATTTCTTGTTTACCTCTGTTTAAAAATTCTACAGAATTAATTTCTAGGCCGATTTTCATAAAATTTACATATATAAAAAAGTTTGTAGTTTCATACAGCAATTTTCGAATAATTTTATGATCTGCGGTTTTCAAACTGTAACAATTTAAACGCAAACAGAAAATGTTAATGTCAAAATTTACTATAACATGATGGTACCCAAATTGCACCAAATTTTGATTTTTGTACCTTACTACTAGTAAACTTTGCGAACAAACTGAATAAATTCTTATTTTATTTATTCATCAAACCATAACCTTTAGTTTATGTATAGTGATAAAAATCCTGGCTCGAAGCTACCTTGAATTATTTTCATTCCAGCAAGTGCATGGTTAATTTGCTACAAGGGGTACCCAAATTGCACCTATGTTGGAAAATTGGATTTTATTGCAAGATGTTAGTTTTTATTTTTCATTTTTATATGTCTGAACATTAGCTAGTTCTGACAAGTGCTCAGAAGTCAAAATATTTTAGTGAAAATTAATTTAAAGTTTTGTAGCAATATTTTTTGGTTGGACTATTTAATAGATTGATATTAAAAGGTTAACAACCAAGATATGGATGATGAACTTGGAAAAATGTACTTTTTTTGCATCGGTCGCACAGACTTTGTTTCATTACGGCAACAAATTCCTGAGAACTTACTCTTCATTCTTTTGATTTTTTAACTCTTAATGGCAGATAAAATTACCCTGTCCATTTCAGCTGATGTAGATAAAAAGTAAAATGGCAAAAATTCATTTGATGCACGTTCCTGATAGGCTATTACGATTTCCAGCCATCCTTTTCTGGCATGGTGCTATTCGTATTTATTGGTCACATTCACACATAAATACCATGAATGCCAGGTGCCGAATTGTCTTCAGTGGGTGCCCAAATGTCTGGGTGCTGATCTGTCTGTGCAAGTGCCGATTTGTCTGGGTGCCGATTTGTCTGAGTGCCGATCTGTCATGTATTCGGAGGGTCCAACATTTCAGAATTCCTCTTTTCGTAAGCCGGGATCAACTCTGTATCAGGTTTTTGTAGGACGGTGTCTTTGATTTTGAAGTTATCCCCCTTAGCTACTTACAACATAACTAATATGGAATAAATATGACTAACTTGTCAGTCAAATCAAAGATTATATGCCGTCCGATCATGGGTTTTCGTGGGACATTAGTTTTCGTAGATTACATTGTTTTTCAATGGAAATTGGAAATTATTGCGTCATAATCAAAGCTTAAGGCCACAAAAACCGATGCTCCGAGTATAAAAAAATTCACTTAGGGTTCAAAATAGACGACTTTCCAGTTTGTGATTTTCCCGTAAATTTTTGACTTCACAATATACATGATATAAATTTTACAACGTCACAATGTTCAGTGACAAAATTTGCGGCTATTGACCCAGGTCAACCGGCGAAATTCATTCATAAACAGAAGTAAGAAAGTGGTCTATAACCTCATGTTTTATTTTACTGTTTTCGAAAACAGTAATTTGCGATCGGCTTGAAGCCATATTGTTTTGTTTACATGACTTCCGGGAACTACAAAATATACGCTTGTATAAACTCTAGAATTTATCGCCCGATATCACTACGAGTAAAGAAAGATACCTGATGTTTACTGATCACAAAAAGGCAATATATTGCTATAAATACCTGTCAACCTTGACAAATCATGTGTGCTTTTAAGCGATTTTATGTCCTGTCGNTCTGTTTGTCTGTGCATCCGAAACTTTAACCTTGGCTATAACTTTTGAACTATATAAGGTAGACTTTTGATACTTAGCAAGTGTATAGGTCTAGTCAAGAGGAACATAAATATGCAACAACAAAAAATTAGGTCAGGTCAAAGGTCAAGGTCACAGCTTAAAAAGGGGTGAATTTGGCTGTTTTCACATATCTGACTGTAGAATCCTTATTATTTATGGTATTGAAATGGGGTTTGTTTATGTTATTATCCCCCCGCTTAGCGAAAGCGGGGGGATTATGTAATGCAGTCTGTCCGTATGTACGTACGTGCATTTGTAATGCTCCCCGATAGCTCTGGAACTATAAGAGATACAAATTTGAAACTCGGCACCATACTAGAGTATGATCAGAAGTAGCGCACTGTGGATTCGGAATTTAGGTCAAAACCCTAGGGGCAAATTATGGGCGAAAACAAATTTTCGGGATATCCAATAATTGAAGAAATTTCCAAGGCCATTCGGGCTAGAAAGTTGAAACTCGGATATGGACTCACATATTATGTAGCAACTTCACAGAGGGTGTCGGAAGTTTGGTATTTTGGTATGACCCCTCAGGGCATGGCCTCTAGGGGGTCCAAAAAACGAAAAAAAATGATTCCGCTGGAACTCCTCTTACACCTTAAATCGCAGAAACCTTGTAATAAGGGTATAAGTAACACTATAAAAGTTGTCTGTGCCGAAGGTTTCGCAATTTTGAAATTTGCCCTCAGGGCGGAAAAATGAGCGAAAATGTATTTCGAGATATCCAGTAATAAGCGAAATCTTCTGAAGTATTCATGTTTGGAAGCTGAATTTTTGTATGCAAGTTCGATTATATGCATCTCATTTACTGATGATAGCGGACTTTTGGAATGACCCCTGGGGGCATGCCCTTAAGGGGCCAAAAAATGTTAAACAATTAGTACTCATCAGAACGACTGGAACTCTATGTATAATTTCGATTTTGTGGTTTCTATTTTCATGAGGAATTATTGGAATTGCTCTTTGAATACGTTCTAAGCTTTTGGAATTTAGATCCAGGTGCCGAATTTGGTAAATTTCCTGAAAATGTTAAAGACTAATAATTTCAACATGAAGTTTTATAATTAAGCAATATTTTAATGTCATCAGCTAGTATAAACACTAGGATTCCAAAAATATGATTCTAATTTTGGTAAATTTCCTGAAACTCTCAAAGACCCATTATTTTTGGGAATTTTACCTGTCAACCATATCTTTTTTGATGCCTTTTAGATTTAATAATCATTTTCAATGGTCGGATTGCAAAAAACTTTTATTCTAATTTTGGTAAAGTTCCTGAAACTCTCAAAGACCCATTATTTTTTGGAATTCTACCTAGCAACCATATCTTTTTCAATTATTTAGAGTTATAAGGATGAATTTCAACTGTCAGGTTGCAAGAATCAATGATTCTAATTTTTGTAAATTTCCTGAAACTCTCAAAGACCTACTATTTTTTGGAATTCTATCTAGCAACCATATCTTTTTCAATTCCTTACAGTACTGAAGATCATTTTCAATAATCAGAGTGCAAAAGACTGATTCTAATTTTGGTAAATTTTCTGAAACTCTCAAAGACCGATTTCTTTTTGGAATTTTACCTAGCAACCATATCTTTTTTGATGCCTTATAGTATCAGTGTTCATTTTCCATCGTCAGATTGCAAATATTTTTGATTCTAAGTTTGGTAAATTTCCTGAAACTCTCAAAGACTCATTATTTTTTGGAATTCTACCCAGCAACCATATCTCGTTCAATTCCTTACAGTAAAAATGATGATTTTCAACAGCCAGGTTGCAAAAATCTTTGATTCTAATTTTGGTAAAGTTCCTGAAACTATCAAAGACCCATTATTTTTTGGAATTCTACCTAGCAACCATATCTTTTTTTGTGTTTTACAGTTACGATGATTAATTTAGTTTCAAAAACACTTGTCTTTTTTTACAAGAGGAGGGGTCCAAATAGGGGTAGCAGGGGAATGCAGTCTTTGATTGGCTGTTTTTCATTGCCAATAAAATTGTGCAGCTGGATTATGCGACAGATTTGAGGTAGCATTTACCTTTTATGAGAAACAAGAGGCCGAAAGGGGGACAAATGGAAAAAAATGAATTTTTCAATTTTTTGTCGGATCTTGATGCAGTATTTTTCTGTAAGTTTCTTATAGCATGTTTAAACAGATACTTTTAACAATTAAAACCATTTCAATAAACAAGAGGCCCAAAGGGGCTTCATCTGTTTCAGAATAAAGGGGTTAAATTGGGTGTTTTTATGGTAATAAATAACTTTTGAACTATGTATTAGATAGACTTTTAATACTTGGCAAGTGTATAGGTGCTGTCAAGAGGAACATAAATATGCAAAAAAAAAAATAGGTCAAAGGTCAAGGTCATAGGGGTCATAAAGGGGTAAAATTGGGTATTTTCGTATATTTTACTGTAGAATCTGGGGGCATATGTAGTGTTTCACATGCACATCTTGTTATCCTATCAAAATTATGTTTGGTCTTTTCAGTCAGGTATTTGGCATATGCCGAAAAATATTGAAAATGTAGATTCCCTCCGTTTTGCCTTTGTTTCGACACTGTCTGAGAAGGGAGATAATTGCTACAAAAATAGCTAAATTAATGTATAGTCCGGGCTACAAAAATAGGGAATAGGAATTTCGCAAACCACATCAGCTGATGTCACAAAATCTAATCACATCTGCAAATAAGTATTTTTTATCGGCAAATTTGTACAGTTCAATGCACATTAATTAATTCTTTCTCTCTTATCACCGAGTATTTTCCAGGTAGGCAGGTGGACACTGCTCAACAGGGTTATACACGCAGACCTGTCAAGTTTATAGGTTGCCTTGGCATGAGATTTGCCATAATTGTCAAAGATCATAGGATAAATTTCTGTACACAGGGGTACCGTGCACAGGTGTACAAGAAATAAAATGTCACACCACGAGTAACGAAAAATTAGAAATTGGCTTGCACGATGAATTTTTTTTTGGTTTGCACGAAACATGGCAAATAACAACCCTCCAACATGGCAACACTTGAAATAAAAAACGGGGAACACGCTGCACGAAAATAACTCTGTGCCACCCTCTGCTCAACTATAACACCGAAAATTTATACACTGAAAAATAGTGTTTTTATACGACCGCAAAAATTTTTGCGGTCGTATAATGGTATGGTGCTGTTGTCGGCGTCGTTGTCTTCGTAGACACTTTTGTTTTTGGTCAATAACTTTAGTTTCAGTTGACCAATCCTTATGAAATTTTAACACAATGTTCCTTGGGACAAAAGGAAGGTCTGGCTTAGTTATGGTCATTGTGGCCCCACCCATTTTTAAAAAAGGGTGAAATTTGATGTTTTCACATATTTGACTGTAGAATCTTTTTATTTATCGGATTTTGATGGGTTTCTTTCAGTGTCCTCCTGAGGAAATTTTCAATCAGTAGTATGCCAAAGGATTTCACATGGCATATACCGTTCACGAGATAAATGGGGCCCAAAGGGGGCGAATTTCAAAAATTATTTTTTTTTAGTTTTAGTCCGATTTGCATTGGATTCCTAATGAAAAATTTACATAGCGCTGCGTAATTAGATTTTTGATAACTTGTTTCTTCTCCAGGCTATGAGAGGCCTAATGGGGCAAAAATTGCAAACATGCGGATTACCTAAAATTTTTATTTTTCATCCGATTTCAATGGGATTCTTTTCTTTAGATTCCTCTCATTGAAGGCTTTCTGTAGTATGCCAACAGATTTCCCATAGCTCTTAGCGTTTCTGAGATATTAGGGGTCAATGGGGCAAAAATTGCAATTTTTAGAAATATGTAAAATCTTTATTATACATCAGATTTTGATGGGATTTTTTTCTTTGGATTCCTCTCAATGTAAGCTTTTAGTAGTATGTCAAAGGATTTGGTGTAGCTCTTACCGTTTCCGAGGTATAGCTATAGCTTTGGATTATTCTCATTGTAAGCTTTCAGTAATATGGCAGTATATTTTGCATTGCTCTTCGGTTTCCAAGCAATAATGGGTCAAA
>MJUU01036890.1:92390-116243 GCA_002080025.1 Modiolus philippinarum | reverse complement strand
TTTCGATACCTGAAACAGCCTCTGGATCAGGCTATGTGTAAATATATGTATGTATATATGGCTATTCCTGTTGCCCTATCCTATTTGGATTAACTTGATTTCTGGATAAAATATATAAAAATGCATCTTACTTCAATAATTTTATCTTTATTATTAGATTGGTAGAAAATGGTGTTATTTATATTTATAATTTCTTGTATTTTATTTCGGTATAAACATCCCAACTAGATATTAACAATGGTTATCACACAGGTATTTAAAGGTCATTACCAATAGTTGTCTAGAATGAGAACAGCTTGTGATTATTGGAGGTCAATGAAACTTACTTAAGGTTGAAAATTTAGATTTTGGATTAATAAAGTTCTAATTAGATTTTCACTACTGTGAGGCATATTTAGATTGGTTTAGATTGGTTATGTTGCGGGTCATACGCGTATTTTTTTTCAAAATACGGTCGGACCGTACGCGCACGGTCGGGGTATATAATGCAAATATTAATCGTATAGTTTATTATCTAAATGGACAAAAGCAGACTGAGATTAAATTACCGTTATATATGTTGTATATTTGATTTCAGCTCGCCCTGATTTTTTTCATTTTTATTTTTATTTATTTTTTGTCCTCTTTTTATACTCCTCGCTAAATGTCATGGGAAAACAATTATTTACTGAATACAGACCGACACGTGCGTAACTTGTGGCTTTTGCCGATGATGACTTTTTATATTTTAAATCACATTTAAATAATTTACAAACAAACACCACTGACAAACAACTTAATTACTCACGTGACAGACGAACCTCTTACAACTCATGAAAAATATAAGAGTTGATGATCAATATGAGGAAATAGCATGATAAATGACATCAAAATCAAAATGTAGGCATTGCCACTTTTTTCTTTCTAGCAAACGATGTAAATGTAAGGGTAAAAAGGTTGATAAAAATATCAATGGGTTCGTGTCGCGGTAATGTCACCCAGAGCGTACAAGGAGGTTTGCCAACTTTCTCAAATTGATTTTACAATATTTTCACCCTGAAAACTAAGTTTTATTATTTTCTTATTGTACATGTGTGAAATATATTTCACTGTTCAGTTTTATTATTTATTATACTTTAGAAGATTTTTCCTTAACAACGGAACAGTTAATTTGACAATTCAATTTATTATATATTAATCACAGTGTTGGGCAGTCTCAATCTTTTTCATCTCCTAGATAATGTCAAAAATGTCAAATTCATCTGTTTTTGCATTATTCCTTCCAATACGTCGAACTGCAAATCAGAATACAGTTCACAGTACTATACTGTATATGTATGTTTATTTTGACAGTTTTAATTGAAGGCACGGTAAAATAATAATTGAGCATAACAAGGTTTACGCGTTATATCCAAATTTCTGATTTCTGCCTCGGACATTTTACAAAGGCTCGTGCACGCTATATAAGGTGGTCATATAATATTCCATTTGTGCGTTAAAAGGCGTTGTATTGACGCAACTTGAGGTTAAAGTCTGTGTAAAGATAATCCAACGCCCGTCAAACTACATTCCTTCAGCATAATTAAGTTCTCATCGTTGGTCTGGCGACCTGAAAACAAAATTTTGATCGTGCGAGAAATACATCGGGTGTCTTTGGGATTTGAAAAAAGGTTTGTCTCATTTTTTTCATAGATTTGATATCTAAATGTTTTTTTTTTCAGAACTTCTTAATTTCATCATGGAAAACAGTCAACTTTTAACCAGTGGAGTTCCAAACGGTCATATTAGCAAGAAACTCAAAACAAATAGCAAATTAATGACAAACGGCAATAGCTCAGTAATGACAAATGGCAATCATAGCTTAATTTCCAACGGCCATGGCTCAGCAATGACAAATGGCAATCATAGCTTAATTTCCAACGGCCATGGCTCAGCAACGGCAAATGGCAATCATAGTTTAATTTCCAACGGCCATGGCTCAGCAATGACAAATGGCAGACATAGCTTAGTTTCCAATGGTCATGACTCAGCAATGACAAATGGCAATCATAGCTTAATTTCGAACGGCCATGACTCAGCAATGACAAATGGCAGACACAGCTCAGTTTCCAATGGTCACTCTGCAGAGTCACACCATCATTTCCTGACACAGTTATTTGATTTAATGGTAAAAGAAGGGATTGAAAAGGCCAACGATAGAAGAAACAAAGTTGTAGAGTTCAAGCATCCAAAAGAATTAGAACAAATGTTTGACCTTGACCTTCAAAACGCCACTTCCGATGACGATCTGTTGTCTACATGTAAAGATATAATTAAATACAGCGTCAAAACAGGTGAGATATTTTCTAAGCTTATCATAATCTATTATGGCTTTTTATGGCATCGACAACAGGGTCTGAAATGTACTTCGAGAATCAATAACGATGAACTTGGAATTTGAAAACAATTGTCATAAAATCATGACGTCTAATAATTATGGCGTTCCGATTTTTTATGAAATATCGACTGAATTATCCGTCTCAAATCTGTAGAGGTAGATGTACACCATAACCCGAAAAACAGTTGTGTTGTCGGATTAATGACTTCATATAAAAAATACTGTATCAAGATAAAAAAAAAGAAAAAGAAAAAAATAAAAAAAATAAATAAAAATAAATAAATAAAAATTCATTTTTTCCCGATTTTAGAATCTCCCCTTTCCTCGTTCTTGCTTCGGTATTCGTTTGCCAATGTATTTCAATGTCTGGATAATTATTTAACACCGACAATACTTCCACTGTAACATAAGCAAACAGCCATCTAAGTGTAAGGCAGATCTATGTTTTTTAACGTATGGAATAATGCATTACATATATTGTTTTTAATATTTAGGTCACCCGAGGTTTTTCAACCAATTAATTGGAGGCTTGGACGAGCACAGCCTTGCGGGTGCTTGGCTCACAGAAACTTTAAATACTAGTCAGTAAGTATGATAGTATTTTCTGAAAGGACAAAACTTTGCTGGAATATTTTGTTCAGGGACTTAAGAATTGGATATTATATATTGAGTTATAAAATAAATACTGTCCTGTATCCAAGCATTGGTTATTTTCTGCATTTTTTTTCGTTAATTACCTGAAACAGTATTATACTGACAAATTGGGAAACATGCTGTAATTGCTCACTAGCTTTGGTCATTAGTGCTTTTGTCGGGCAACGGAAATCTGTTTAGGATTCCAATCGTTGTAGTTTGCATTGAATATAACTAACAATTTTACTGAATCTGTGCAAGGTCGTTGATTGAGGTGTGAAGCTTGTCATGACAAGTAATTTGAAAAAAAGCAGGCTTTACCTTTCTGTTATTTCTGTACTGAGAAGATCTAGTAATTAAAAAATCTCTTTTTTCAGATATACTTTTGAAGTTGCACCAGTATTTATTTTAATAGAACAGTGTGTCATAAAGAAAATGCTAGGATTTGCAGGTTTTGAAAATGGTGACGGAATATTTTGTCCAGGTAATAAATCTATAGATATCATTGTCGTAAAATTAGTTTATTTTTTGTGGGTGCTGAATTTTATTTCACTTCAGAAAAAAGCATATAACTGAAAAAGTTCATGTTGTGTTGTTTGCTTTGTGAAACACATTGTTTAGTAAGAACTTGACTTTGTCCGAGAAAAAGAATCTAAAATGTTACATATACTAGTAGTTTATAAAAGAGATACTGCTTTTTCAAAAATGGTTTTGTTTCCTCACCTACAAAAGTCAAGTTAAAAGCAAAATGAAAGAAGATAACATATCTATATTTATTCTTGTGCATACTTTCTTTGAAATGTAATTTCTTACAGGCGGTTCCATTACCAACATGTACGCCCTTAATGTAGCTCGGTACCAACGATTTCCGGACATCAAAACGAAGGGGATGCACGCTCTACCTAAAATATGTGTTTTAACTTCAGAGAAGGTAGTTCATTTCTGCAAAGGAACTTGCAATATATTTTTATTTGTATTATTATTGTTTTGCTTTGATTTATCATTTATTGTATCACCTTTCAGTTTACAAGGACATTGAGTTCTCCACGAAAATCGTTTAATATAACAAATAATATATATTCAACTATACCAGTTAAAATATTTAAAGCAATATGAGCTGTATTCAGGAGATTTTATCATTTCAGTCCAAGTTTGCAATAATTTAGCATGTGCAAGTCCAGTTCACATGTGGTCGTATCGAAAGGCTCGATAATAAATTTATTCGTTAAAGCAAAAATAAAAACTATTCTTCTGATAAAAAAAAATACGAGAGACCTCAGGTTATAGTTTCTTATACGTGCATGCATAGCAGAATTTTAATAAGCTGATTTTTACTTTCCATTTAGAACCTATTGGTATTTGTTCTTTCTCAGCTTTATACTTCTCTCGGATTTTTTTTTTTTTTTTTGAATTTGACAGGCACTGAAGAGACATAAGTTGTTGAAATGTCGATCTGCTGAAATTACATTAGAATAACTTCTTTTTTTTCTTACACTACCACTAGGTCGGTTCCTCTGCTGTGGACTGTAAATCCTGGATGGTGTTCAACAGCTACGGAGTCAGTACTTTGGTGCTATCCTATTTGATTGTTTTCAACTTGTGATATCTACATTTTTGAAAATTTTATTTAAAACCTATAGGAGCATCTCACCCATGCACAGCTCTCTCCTTAGCTTATTTTGGCTTTTCACTCAGGGTTTTAGTACTCAATCAGATAATCTAATGAGTTTGTGGTATAATACAAACATTTATTTGAACTGCCCTGAGCAGACATATGTAGACAAAATGATATTTGTAAAAAAATAATTTTACATTAACTTATACTGACAAGTTGGAGTTCGAGCTTGATGCAAAAAGAAAGTTTTACAGGTCACCTGGTATCAACAACATTGTTGCAAAATATTAATAAAAATTAAAACCATACTAATGTTTGTATTATTCTATCACTGTTACCTTCTTTGATTTTACACAACAGCTTAAAATGAAAATTTTAATTTTAAAAAAAACTTCATGTTACTCCTTGAAACACATATACAGCATAACATACTTTAACTTTACTGGTTTTTTTTACGCAACTTGTTTTTTTTTTTTTTTTTTGCATTTTGTTCCTGTCTTCCATATACAGTTTCTCGGATAATATCTCACTAACAGCCAAGTGCGGATCGATGGGATCATTATTATTGTCGAAACACTAGATGCGATCCCGACAAAGAAATTATTACTGTAATAAAATCAATAATGTTTATTACAGTAATAATGATTTTTTCAACAATTGCATATATTGCTTGACAATAATAATGATCTCTCGCTTTTGGTCGATATTGATGTCCGGTATCAGTGTCAAATATTAATTAGCTGTCATGATTGGTCAAAATTGCTCTCGAAAATAATTTATAATCGACATAATGGGGTATTTATAACTATTATATGCAATAAACGGATTCTCATTTTTTTTGTTTTCAACATACTGTGGAAGTACTTTTATTCGTGGTCATCAATTTTCGTGGTTTTCATTAATGTCACTATTTTGTGGGTACTTAAATTCGTGGTTTCGAGTTCTATTCATTACAACTCTTGGGAAAAATGCATTTCGTTGGGAACTTAAGTTCGTGGTTTTAGCGAACCACGAAATCCACGAATAATTGTACTTTCACAGTAGTAGATACAAATTGATCATTTTCAGAGCTCCATAAAAGAACGAAATGCAGCTCATATTGCTTGAAATGTAAACAGTAATAAGTAAATGACAATTTCTACAAACTTATGTTACTATTCAGTGTAGATAGAATAAACAAATATCAGAAAATTAAAACCAAAAATATGTACAATTTCTTCAACAATGATAAAACTATTTTGAGGATTCGCATGACTCGGATGGCGAATTCTGATTTTTAAATGATCTAAACCTCAGACAAAACAAATTAAAAATCCATTGTACATGTTACTGAAATAAACAATGAAAATATATGGAGAAAATACATATGGGACAAAGTCTCTACAAATACAAGGTAAAACCAAGCAAAGGAGCAACCCTTATTGTTGTTCTTCCTCTTAAAGTTAATATGTCTAACCATCAAACATCACGAGAGGGAAAGTTTGAAAATATCTGTTACTTTCTTATTAGAAATCGTTTAAAGGGACAAATCTATACAAAATATATGAAAATATATATCTTGTGCAATGACCACAAAGTAGCTATAGAAAAAAAATAAAAATGGTATAATTAGCCAAGATTAAAAAGTAAAAAAAAAACAAAAATAAACAAATTAAAAACCATAAAAAATGACAAAAATGAAGGAGATAAAGAACAAATTTGTCATTTTTAGAATTTTTTTTTTTACTTTTTAATATTGGCCAACTATACCATTTTTATTTTGTTATAAAAAATATAACCGACAACAAATTAATATATGTGTTTAGGAAAACAGAACAGAAAACAAAATAACTGAGCAAATTATGTGAATTTTCTTTGGGAACAATTTCTTGTGATATACTTTTAGAGCACATAAACTTTTTCTTGCACAATACATGGCATACAATTGTTTAGAGAAACGGTTCTCGGGAAAAGGTCCATAATAAAAGATTAGTAAAAGTATTATTTTTGTTTTTTGTGACTTTTACAGGGACATTATTCTGTGAAGAAAGGGGCAGCATTTCTAGGAATAGGCATGGATAATGCGATACCAGTAAAAACTGATGATGTTGGACGGATGTGTCCAATAGCATTAGAGTCAACTATCCAGGATTGTCTGTCACAGGTAAATTTTTCTTATGGGATTCACTTTCATGCTTTTCCTGGTTGTTGTCGCTGCTGCAGTATTCGGTAGTTCGCGGAAATTGGCGTTTTTGTGCGTAAATTTTTCATGACGATACCAAATAGTACAGTGGTGACACCAGACGGAACAAAATATGGTGGGTGCATTCCATTTGGACCATTACTTAAATGTTAAGTATAGAAAAACGTAGTTCGTGGTTTTCTATTCGCAAATAAGAATAAAATTTCAAAGGGGAATAAATGTAATGAGTAATTTTTTTGATAAATCAACTGAAACCCATTACATATGAACCCTATTTTGCCTCATATTCTTAATTGTGAAATCGTTATGCATAAGTCAGTTTGTCAGACGGGAAAATTCTTGGATATACAACATATAACACGAATATTTCCTGATAAAGCAAACATAATTCAACATATCAAACCTACATATGAATTTGGTACATGTTTGCGTTTATTTAAGCCTTTTTTGATATAGTTACATTGTAAAATTACAGCCATGAATAAGTTGTTTTCCGCCACCGTCTTCTGTTTTTTTGTTTTTTTTTTTTTTTGCACATCCATTTCATCATAATCTTAAAATTATTTTCTCAAAATCATATATATTTAACAAACTACAAAGAAAGGGAAAACAATTTCGATTCATGGATATAAAATAAAGGTACACGCAATTTTGAATTTCCAGAGATCAGTTTCGAAGACGTATCGACCTAAACACAAGGAGATAAAGTGTACATTGTGAACTAATGAAGGGGTATTGAGCAAATATACAAGTGACAAAATATCTACAAATAGGTAGTACGATAAAATAAATATAACAACGGTTTTATTCTTCCTTTACATCTTGAAGTCACCATGAGGCCTTCAACAAAGAGCAAACAATCACACCTTATAGTAATTTCAAGACGGTGTCTACCACGGGCTTGAGCAGAATTCTCAATAACAAAATACAGAAGTTACTGTTAATTTCGATTCTGTAAACGAGGCTACATTCATGTATACCTTAGTTCTATTGTTCTTTTCAGACTTACGGTTCGGTTCTCACTTACTTTAGTTATAATGTTATTTTTTTTTGCAGGACATTGTGCCATATCTTGTCAACGCCACTGCTGGTTCTACTGTACTCGGAGCTTACGATCCTATAGACGAAATAGCAACAATCTGTCAAAAGTATGGAATCTGGTTACATGTAGATGGAGCGTGGGGAGGGGCAGCATTGTTATCTAAAACTTACAGAGGACTCATGAAGGGAATTGAGAGGTAAGCAATACGGGACTTTCGAGATAGGAACTCTCGTGTAATTAAAGGCGGAAACGATCTTCTCAAATACCAGTGAGAAGTATAATCGGAATCCAGTCCTATTGAATATAAATATATACCACATAAAAACAAACTATTTATTAAATTGGTGTACTTATAATTTGTCATGCATGACAATTATTTAACTAAATTTAAATTGACGAAAAACAATTAATCTGAAGCGCTACAATTAGATTAAATATCATTACTCAAGGTATTTTTTCGTATAATACACAAAAATGTTGTCGGAGTGAACACGACTCAAAATTCCCGTATTTCATGCCATGTTTAAGTCGATATACATATGAAGGTAGTGTGTATTCTTAATATTGCCATCGGTAGTATCAAGGTATTTTCCCAGTTAAACTAGAATTATTTACTTAATTAATCGCAGATAACTTTGATTAAATAGAAATTCTGCATTTATACAACTGATTGTACAATATTTGTTAGACTAAACAAAAATTAAATGTGCATATGCAGAAACTAGATTCACAGTAACTTCGGTATTTTGTTATTTATATAATTTGTGTGTTTGTTAGTAAAATGGATACGGTGCGTTCAATTATTCACTTCAAAAACCTTTTAAATGAAAAAAGAGGAGTGTGTACAACAAAGTCTTGAGTTTTCAGGCTAAAACAGTCTTTTTTTTTTGCGACGTCAAAATTAACTGGCAGACATAAAACGTAACTGTGCATTTGACCGCGAATTGTCCCTTTTCCTGAACATAATGTGCTTGTTTAAACCAAATAGTCGCCAGCGTCTTGTGAAAGACATAAATTTCAAATAGTCTTTCAGTATTCAACATATATAAAGTACATTTTGACCTAAGATATTTGCCGGCTTAAGAATTGAAGCTCGATGCATGATTGAACATTAAACTTCAAAGTCTCGATTTTTACAGACTTAAATAGGTAGCTTTAAAAATTATATGATGGAGTTGTACTTTTTCCAAGACACATGCAACAATTGTAAGGAAAGAACCTTTAAATTTATTCATCATTTAAATTATAATACAAAATTTTCCTTGCTCATTCGATAACTTATTTTAATATATATCATAATTAGTTGAGAAAACAACACTCAATTATTCAGTTCTTTAAAGATATTGGAAATTTCCACAATTATTCCGTACTTTTATGTCAATAGATTAAATTCACAGTACTTCCGGTTTTATGTTATCTTTAACAAAAGTCGATGCCTTTGATGTTGGACTGTTCGTCTCCGAGGGTATTCACCTACTACACAGTAGTCAGTACCACGGTGCTGCTCATGAAAACTGATTTTATTTGGAAACTTGCTACATATAAATTGTAGACAATTTCGTTTAAACCTAAAGAGTATCTCCTTTATTCATAGCTCTGTCTTTGGCCGATTGTGGCTTTTGGTTGGTTTAGATCATTTTTGTTTTTGTTCTCTTTTAGCGTTTGGGTTTATACTCTTCAAATGTTTATTAAATTTGCACTAATGAGGCATTAGTTGAAGAAATGGTAATCTACAGAAATTAATTTATACTAACATTCAGTATTATACGCATATACAATTGAAAAAACACGATATTGTCATATTCAAGCAATCAATTAAAATGTTAAAAAGCGAACGATCTAAAGGCGCACTATGAAACACTTTAAGTCTTAAACTTTGTAGTTATACTAAAATACTAGACCAGTCTGATCTTTAAAACATATTCAGTCTCACATTTACCGAACGAGTTCCAGCCTGTCTTGACTATTCTCATAGTCTCAACTTCACTGGAAGGTCACGGCTTCTCTATGCCTGATTAAGCACTGGAAGAGCTCAGACCTGCCTGGATTCGTCTCGACCAGTCTGACTTTGTGTTGAAAGAGTCTCGAACTATTTAAAAAGTCATAAAACATATACTAGTCAATACAAGAAACGATACACAATTAATGTTTGGAATGTCTGTATATTTTAGCTTTATAAAATTTCAATTTTAGTGTATTGATGTTTTTAACGCAAAAAGCATTTGTTTATTCCTTTTTAAATTTAATTTCAAAACGGAAACGATGGAACTCCGGAATGTTGACTTTTCGCTCGAAAGTCTATTTTTCCATTGATTGGTGAAAAATTCAAATTGTCCGAAGTCAACAACATGGACACTGCATAAGGTATACAATTTGCCATCGTAAAAATGCCCTTCTCAATCCAAAATCAAAGTGAACAAGGACCTGGCGCGTTCAGAGTGTTGAAATCAATTTTCGCTTTCACAAATTCATTGATAGGTATAACAAACAAAGACTTATGATTTATCTAAGACAAGTAAAAATGACGTAGCAGCAGGTCCAGTGAGACGTTCAAACGTTAAAACCGTGAAAACGTGTTTTACATTTGCGTGACCGTTAATTGAATGCGGAAAATTGGGCCCGAGGAATAAATTGTTTTCATAAGTCAGTCGATCGGTTCTCAAATGTGACAATTCGGTACATTTGTAGATGCGATAAGTGTATATGTATGGCACGCCAAAGCCACAAAAATGAGATAAAATAGCATTTTATGAAATATGAAATATTGTGATATTGTAATTTTTGATGGATAAACCTAACTTTATTCGCATAAACAAATTTACAAAGACACAGTGAAAATACAAAATATTTACACACATAAATACAAAATTCGTTACAAATGGCAATGGATAAATCTAAACAAAAGCGAGCAAAATGAAAAAGAAAAGAAATCTATTACATTTCCCAAATTCTCTAGGATCAAATTACATAGTTTTTCAGAATAAATTATTTGATCTTAAAAGATTGAATTTGATAAGTTATTGAAATTTATCTAGCTACATGTGATTGGTTGCAACATAAATTAGAATGATAATACAGTTACATAAATCAGATAATACAATTTCCCACAGATATTACGTCTGATTGGTTGATATTAGAAAAGAGATAATACATTTACTAGCACGCCAAAGCCACAAAAATGCAGATAAAACTGTATTTACAGGTAATGCTATGTTATCTCAAGATAAAACATCATTACCATATAGATTTCATAGAGACCTATGTATAAAAAACTTAAAGGTACTTATCAGGAGATAATGAGGAAACCTGATAATACATGTCTGATAATGTGCGCCAAAACCACAAAAATTCAGATAAGATAGCATTACCTGACATAATGCTATTTTATCTCATTTTTGTGGCTTTGGCGTGCCATATATATGCTCACAATGTACGACCGAGAACATAAATTCCGGATAATGACCTTGAACTTTATCATGAATGGTTCAGATATGTTTGCGCATTATGTTACGTCGTTCGTAGGAAAAAATACATTCCATATTTTAGTTCTGGTTTCTACCAGAAAATAAACTATTATTTTTCATAAAATGTGCTTATTCTTTCTTTTGTTGATTAGTGTGTACTTTTCCTACTGAAGGCATAAATTCAGTATTACATCTTTGATCAAATACTATTCTTGGCTACAAATGATAAAAGGCATGAAAAAATAGTACAACAAACTTCTCATTAATGCAACAATGAACAAGATAAAGAATTACATTTTTCCTGTTGTATAAAACTTCAGTACAGTGATGTCATGGTGGATAAGAGAATTCTAAAAAAAAAAAAAACCAGATTATCCGGCGGTAAAGAAAGAAGTTGAATCCATTAATTAAGTGTAAGGATAAGTTTTTGTCTATTTCAATTCGGCCAGTGACATGCTGTAAAGATGAAAGGTCGAGTAATATAACAGATTCATAATGCTCTGAATTGATCAATATTTAAATAATAATAGGGTGGACACAATGTTATGTAAATTTTTATTTATTTATTTCAGTTTTGGTTAAAAAATTAAATACAGTGTAATTAAAATATCAATAAGTGTATTATAACTTGTACTTGTACACTGACTGATTTTTATTTCAGGGCAGACTCATTAACATGGAACCCCCATAAAATGATGGGTGCTAATAACCAAGCATCAGTTTTCTTGACAAAACACAAGGTTAGAGGAATTTATAACATATTAAGAGGTATTTCGAATACATTTAAATTTACAGGGCTATTACATATAATTACTTAGGCAAGACTGTGGTCTTAGCTGATCTTGGCTTTCCATTTAGATCCTACTGTTTTTTTTTTGTTTTTTTTTTGTTTTTGTTTTGTTTTTTTTTTTTTTTTTTGTTTTTTTTTTTGTTTTTTGTTTTTTTTTATCAGCTTTAATACATCTTTCAGAAACGTGTTTCCAAAATGTATTTGTGTGAAGACTTAAGTTGTGAAAATGGCATACCGGTCTATATCTATGCAGATGTGAAAATGCTGTATGATCACATTCATCATATTTGAAAAGTCCTTATGGAAACATCTTTAGCCTTTACAAAAGGTATATCGACGGAGGGTGCATTACCTTCATTCATTTTTCTCTTTTTCCCCCCAAATCGGCAACATTCCATACTACCCATTTCAGACAATACTTTAAAAAGAAAACAGTACGTTATGATATTATTTGTTACCATGTCTCAAGTGTAAAACTTTTGAGAATTTTTTTTTAAAAAATACGTTCGTTGCCAAATAAATCAGAAAATTGCCTGTCTATAACAGCACCCAATATTTATTTTTAAAAAAATTTATTTTCAGTCAGTTTTGTTAGATGCACACTCAGCTAAGGCAAAATACTTATTCCAACAAGATAAATTCTACGACGTTTCTTATGATACTGGTGATAAGTCTATACAGTGTGGTAGAAAGGTTGATGCCCTCAAGGTATGGACCATGTGGAAGTCCAAAGGAGATGCCGGCATGGAAGCAGACATTGATAACTTATTCGATTGTTCAAGGTAAGCTTTGGATAATGGATTCAATTTGATTTTAATGCTGCTGATGAGAAGTTACTCCTTGAAACACGTATACAGCATAACGAAATTAACTGTTTTTATGCAACTTCTGTATTTTTTTATCTTGTATATGGTCTAATGGTATAACATTTTCTTTATTATTTTTTAACTTATTTATGGAATTAAAGATTAAAGATTTTCCCAGATTCAGAGAGGAGTCAAGTTCCTTGGTTATGCCCTTGAATTACGCAAAATCTGCAGATTTTGTTGTTTATCTATTACTGATATATTTTGATTACAAAAAACACTGGGTCTTCAATATGATGTGGCAGACATTTCGCAGTTAAGAAAGATTATTGATTTTGTAATAAGATCCAGAAGTTACTGAATTGACAATACTGAATATGACATCAAATTTGAATTTTATTAGATAGATGAAGATTTGTTTTTATTCCTAATAGCAATTTCTTTCTGATATGTAAGGTATTGATAATATATTCTTTGTTTCAGATATTTGACAAAACTTGTAAAATCAACAGAAGGATTCAGACTTCTGCAAGAGGTAAGGCATAAAACATAGGGATTTAAAAGGCGTTTTCAATGATAGATTAGAATACAAATAAAGCTATAAATTCTCCATCACCTATTTTCATCCTGAAAATGTGTTTATGTAAAGAAAAAAATACCGAAGTTATTGTAAAGTAGATATCTATTTGTGGTTGTTCCTATTAAGTTTTTTGTTTTTGTTTTTAAATAGTAACAAAAATTCGTATTTCAAGTAATATTATATATTCTTTTATATTTATATTTATAATTATTTTATATTCGAATGTCATTGTATACTTTTAGTGAATTAAGTTTCTAAACCGAAATGGGTTTAAAATATCTTGAAAATAGCATCAAACTCTACAGAAACATGAAAATATTTTATAGCCCTGAATTGATATTTGAGGGTTTCGCTTTTGAAGAGTTTTGTATTTGCATCCAATAAACAGAACGGATATGGAGCAAATGCACATGAGACAAATACATGTTAAATCCCGAGTTCCTATAGTTATTTATGTTTGTCTCTTGTTTTCATTATTGTTTTTCTGGTGCATTTTGCTTGTAAATTGTGGCGTGTGATTGTAGTTCCTGGCCATTGTGGGTGTTTGCTGTTATCCTGTTTTTTGTAAAACATGAAATGGAACTAGGCTTTTATTGTTGTTTTTTGTAGTTACAAAGTTTTCTGTAAGGGGTATGTTGGCATTGATATATTCAACGAGCTAGGACTCCCGTCCTGTCAACCTTTCTATAAGTAATAGTTTCTGCATTTACTACAATAGAGTTCTTGTTTCAAAATTCCCCTATTTCTTCTGAATGTGTACATGTAGTCTGGATTTTTTTTAGCTTTTTCCCTTCAACTTTTATTATTAGTACTTAACAATATTTCGCTTCAATACGTCTTTAATTGTTATACAGTTACATTACATTACATATGTGTTACATTTTTATTTCAGCCGCAGTGTACCAACGTCTGTTTTTGGTATATACCTAAGCGTTTAAGAGGTCAAAAAGAAACACTTGAATGGTGGCAGGAAATAGGAAAGGTATGAGTTTTTTTTTTTGTTTTTTTTTCAAATACCGGTATTTGAAATGTTTGTTCTTTAATGAGGAAAAAATCATTAGTATGAATGAAAAGATACAACTAACTCCTTAGTATAAAGGATATTTCTATATATTGGAACTGGGGATATCTTGGTTCGATCCTCGATCCAGTTTACTCAGAATTGATAATTGCTGCTTCTCTGATAAGCATACACGAGTTTCGATTCGCTGTCAAAACTGGAAACTAGAGCAGTTACGACAATAAGTATCACAGCAATACGGCAAAAATGAAAACTTTGAAAACAGGCAACAGAATAGAGCCAAAGGAATAAATAACAAATTACCGAATTAAGAAATAAAACATGGCCGCAATACTATATTGTCATTTTAACATTGGCTTGAGTTGTTTTTTTTTCAAATATTTTATCCCGAGCGTAAGCGAGGGGTAAAATATGTAAAAACAACGAAAGCCCATGTTATAATGACAATATAGTATTTGGCGGGTATGATTTATTTCGATTCTAATATGGAAATTTTATCCATTTTATATCCGAAGCGAGCAGCGACTATCGAATGGTCCCGTAACATTTTGATTTTGATAAACAAACTCGCTGACAAAACACTTTCCTCAAATACAATAAAAACTTACTTTTGTTTGATCTAATTGCTATTTTAACCGTAGAAAATGCTTTAAGTTCTCTTAATCTCCATTCAAACTTTCCAACCAACACTACCTACGAACCGGACATTACGATTTTAATTGTGACGTCACAAGTAAGAAAATTAAAGTTTGTCCCGAACATTGCCTTTTTAAGTAGAAAAAAAATAAATAATGAATTTCGGAAACAAATTTAATTAAAATTTGTTAGTGGATGGTAGATTTTGACAGTTAACATAAAATATGCAACAGAAACTATGCATCTTTTGCGCATGTGCTAAGAGTGTTATATTGGTATTATAACATGACTCTATTTACAAAGCTAATACAGGAAGCCATATTAGAATTTCTTGAAGATTAAAGTTCCTGCAGATGCCCATTTTGACAACGCATGTCTCTCCAATTTTTGTCAAAGTACTGTCACAGCAATGTGAAATAATTCATCAAATCACTGCATTTTCACATATCTATGAAGTGACAACTCAATAGCTCAGATGAAACCTCGCTATTTTCTTGATGTATTTTTATTTATTTGAAAATGATTTGCTCATTCTATTGTCATAATGTATCCGAAATTGTCTACTTTACAGCAGAAAGAAATAAATCCTTTTGGGGGAAGAATCTTATTTTTAACTTCTTTAACGCCTTCAATGTACAGTTGCTGCATATGTTTTCAAATTTTTCTCAATTTTACAACAGGTTGCACCAGAGATCAAGAAAAGAATGGTTGAAAAGGGAAGCCTTCTTGTTGGTTACCAACCTGACGGTGATCACGTGAACTTTTTCAGAATGATTCTATCTAATATGGCCGCCACAAGAAGTGATATGGACTTTGTTGTGCAAGAAATTGACAGATTAGGATCCGATTTATAGCATTAGATTTTAATAATAATTACATTTCATGCATAATCATTTAAATTCCGTCAGTTTGATAGGTTAAGATCGATCACATAATAATGTGAAGTTGCCGCAATTCCATTGAAACACATTGGACTACATGATCATTTGTATAAATTGAAACCCAATGTACACGATGCAATATCCTGTTATCAAATTTGTTTTTACATTTCGGTTTTAATATGTAATTTTAAGAATTGAATGCATTATTTTGAAGTTTCATACCATAATAAAACTTCAAAATAATCATTTAATTCTTAAATATCACACTTGTCAAAATATGAAGATCTTGATTGTTTTTAAGTTCTTTGTTGTTAATATACCTATGTGTATTTTAAGGCGACAAACAATTTTGAAATATTTGTTTTATATTATAATTACGTAAACCTAGATTTGTGTATGATGTATATATGCTTCTACATATTGAAGTTGAAAACGGTAAAAATAATTGAGTTTCTCAAGTACGAGACTTGCTATGTAATCTTGGATTGAATTATATTGGGGTTGCACAAGATGAAACTATTTTTTCTTTTAATTATAAAAGATCAGTATTTATAAGAACGGTCAGTATCAATGTATGATTGTGAAAAGTTGTCTCTGCATAGAAATATCAAAGGTGAATTTTGTCATGTAAAATATTAATTTTTTTGTGCAAATATACATTTACTAACTAAATTACGCAGTGGTACTCTAAAATTGAACATAGAACCTGGGTGCTATGATAATACACCAAGAGGGTTCCGTTTATGTCAGTGTCATCAATGAATGTTGTAAAATCAGAATATCATTTTGTTTAAGTTTGTCCTGCGTATAGATCTATTAGGACACGTTTCGAGCCTAAGTATTATTATTCTTGGCCTAATCTTCATAAGCTAGAGCTTTTACTGAAAGCAGTTAACAAAATTTAACAATTAAATTTACTAATTATTTGAAAGCTGCCTTAAAAACCGGATATTTTATTTTTTTATTTAATCAAATTGATGTTCTTATGTTATTGTTCTCTGTTATTTGTCTTTATTAAGTCTGCCAAACGAAGTTTAGGTAGACTTATTGTTTTTTTATATCTCTTCGTTAAGTCTATCAAACGAAGTTTAGGGAGACTTATTGTTGTTATTATTGTTTATTATTTGTATGTTATTTTTTGTCATACATATATATATATATATATTGTATTTAATTGCCATAGCATACATATATGCTTCTTGCAAATAAAGTATTCATTCGTTCAGTACAGTTTTTATTTTTTTTATTATTACCCTATCGGGGACAAAAGGTAAAAGCGTTAAACAGCATGTTGTCAGAATTTGTTTATACATTCCTATATACAGAAGTGATTCTGTGAAAGGCCATTTTGACAACTTCAGAGCAGATCAAATCAACCATTTGGAAGACCAATAATCCACGAGATGTCTAAAAGCTAATAGAAAAGAACTAACCAAAGGGATCAAGACAATTAAGTACAGGGGTACGTTTGGTTGTATTTTTTAATTCTAGAGTGATAAAAATAATAAAAGTTCAGGAATGGCATATAATATTTTACGAAAGGATATGGAGTAAATGAACATGAGACCATAACACAAATGTTGATTCCAACTGCAATAATTAACAATGAAGGGATATGGAGTAAATGCAAATGAGACAAAATCTCTACAAATATATGGTAAAACCAAGCAATGGAACAACGCTTTTATTGTTGTTCTTCGTCTTGAAGTCACCATGAGGCCTTCAACAATGAGTATTACTCATACCTCATAGCAAAGTCAAGATGGCCCCTGGCACCGGTTTGAGCGGAATTCATTGCTAATTGCTGAGCAACGCTACATCCATGTCTTTTTTTCTTTGATCCATGGATGCGGGGATCGTCAACAAACATAAACTTAACTGGCAAAATGTTCTTACAATCGCTGTCATCCATTTCCCGACTAAAACATTAGTAGAAGATGATCACGACATTTTAACAACCACAGGGCACTTAATAATAATCTTAATTAGCTGTATGGCCATTTCAGAAGTTAATTCCTCATCAGCAGAACTAGAACCCAAACAAAGGAAATCCATTATTACGGTTTGTAAGATTTTTTTTCTTCCATCTGTGCTCTTCAAATCGAAAGGCCGACAGCGATGAAATTTGACGGAGTTAAGTTTGGTGATAGATGATAGCTTCTTAAGTTTTGTCATGAACCACCCAATTACTTGAGGAAGGATTATTTTCAGAAACGCCTTTAACATATATTGTGAAATTAATCGTAGCACATAAGAGATAAGGTAATGAAGAGTGAAGCAAAAAATCTTTATAAGGTCATGACGGAACTTCGGTATATTGGGTCAAAAACTCTGAGGTGAGCCGTTTAAAAGTTATTCCCTTAGAAAGTTGTTTCTAATTTTTTTGGACCATTTTTCTCGAAAAGGATAAGACAGAAACGACCCATATGGAAGATATTGTTCCTTTTTCTTTGAATTTTCTCGCTTATATATGTTTTTACTATTATTTCAACATCTTTTTTAATATAAGTATGACTACAATTTCTACATATGTCCTGCAGGTTTGCATTTCATTTAAGATGGCCGCAAGCGGGGAACTTATTTTAAATGGGAAATGCATTCAAAGAGCTTATTTTCTGGTCTTACTTATACAATTGGATCCAAATAGTCCTTTGGTGGTCCCCTTCAAAGTGATTTTTTATATCTGTACCTCATCCAAGATGGTCGCAAGCGGGGAACATGGTTAATCATAGTGACCCTATGTTCAATGCATCCAAAGATCTTCGCTGAAACAACCGAGTCAGTTGGAACCAACCTTGGTCACTATAGTCCTTGGGTGGTCTTCTTCGAAGTTGTGGTTTTTATGTTCATACCGCAACCAGGATGGCAACCAGGATGGAATACAGCATAACTTAGGGACTCTATAAGAAATGCATTCAAAGACCTTTTCTGCTGAAACTACCCAAACTTGGTCACGATAGTTCTTTGGTTGTCCCTTTGTGATTTTGATGTTCCTACCTCATCCAAGATGACCGCCAGAAGGGAACACAGTTTAACATAGAACCCTATGGGAAATTCATTCAAAGATCTTCTCTGCTAAAACTGCCGAGCCAATTTTGACCAAACTTGGTCACAATAGTCCTTTGGTGGTCCCCTTAAAAGATTTTGAATTTGATGTTCCTACCTCATCCAAGATAGCCACCAGCTGGAAACATAGATTAACATAGGACTCCACGGGAAATGCATTCAAAGATCTTTTCCTCTGAAACTACTTACACATATGAACCAAATGTGGTCATGATAGTCCTTGGGAAGTCACCTTTAAAGTTTGTACCTCGTCCAAGGTGGCCGCCATCACGGGGCATAGTTTAACAAAGGACTATATGTGAAATGCATTGAAAGGTCTTCTCCTCTGAAACTACTGAGCCAGTTGCAACCAAACTTGATTATAAAAGTTCTTAAGTATTGGTCTTTACAGCTTTTGATTTTTATGTTCGTACCTCATGCAAGATGGCCACCAGTGCGGAACATAGTATCAAAATAACACCCTATGGGAAACGCATCAAAAGATCTGCTCCTCTGAAACTACTGAGCCAATTGCAAGCAATTTTGGTCCAAATAGTCTTTGTGTCGTCCCTTTAAAAGTTTGTGGTTTTTATGTTCGTACCTCCTCCAAGATGGCCGCCAGCAGGTGTCATAGTTTAACAAAGTGACTCTATGGGAAAATCGTTCAAAGACCTCTTTCTCTAAAACAACTGGGATAATATCAACCAAATTTGATCGCAATAAACACAACTAAAAGATAGCACACTTGGTATAACAACACCTTCCATCTACAATATATATTCTTGTTTTTGCTCTTCATTTCATCTTAAACTCTGCCACTTGCACTGTCAAAGCATCCTCTCCTATTTCCTGTTGGATTAATCCAATTCACTCAGATAATTATGTCAGATAGCTCGAAAATGGAGAAATGATTGGGAGAAACTTGCATTCTCTTTTATTATATTTTACTTAGAGGTACACTCAAACATGTCCGATAACTCGAAAACAAAGAAAGTAATTATTTCAGCTTGTATTCTCAACGTGGTTAGGCCCCTTTATTCCAGTCCCCTCACTCAGAGGTATACTCAAACATGCCAGATAACTCGACAACAAAGAGCTTCTCCCAGAGGTTGGCCCCTTTGTTTAAGTTTACTCAGAGGTACACTCAAACATGTCAGATAAGTCCACAACAAGAATGTTATTATTTCAGCTTACTTTCTCCACGTGGTTCGCTCCTTCGTTTAAGTTCACTCATGGGAAAACTCAGACATGTCAGATAACTCGACAACAAAGTGTGAAATGATTTCAGCTTGCCTTTTGTCCGTGGTTGGCCCATTTTTCGAGTTCACTCAGAAGTACACTCAGACGTGTCAGATAACGCGACAACAACCGTAGTAATGATTTCAACTTATACTCTCCCTTGGGTTGGCTCATTGATTCAAGTTCAAACAAAAATGAATTTCTAACTAAATGCAAAGTTTCTTATAAATTTAGATTCCGAGTTTAAAAAGTATCTGATTGTATTGCAGTATCAAATCCACTTGGCTTACTTTAACATTGTGTCTCATTCATTCATTCATTCATTCATGTATTTCCTTTCTTGTAATTACAAAAAATGTAGCAAACATCCGTACAAACTTTCATTAATAGTATAAACTTTTACAATTCAAACATCATAATCAGTTTTCTCAAGCCGAAAACGGCATTTGTTTCCAAATAGTGCAATTACATTTATTTAATATAACCTCAGCGAGTTTACGATGCGGAAACCATACGATATTTTACGAAAGGATATAGAGCAAATGAACACGAGACAATAACACATATGTAAACTACAACTGCATTTAGTTTTAATGCTTAGACAAACTATGAAAGGATATGGAGTAAATGCACATGAGACAAAGTCTGTACAACAAGCAACGGAACAACGCTTTTATTGTTGTTCTTCATATGTTTAGATATATATATATATATTAATATGAAATGGTAGTTTAATTTCACATGGCCGGGTAAACTTCTATTTTAGACAAGTCCACTCTTATTTAACAGTCTTTGTAATATTCCACTGAAGGTTCATGGCATACGACCATGTGGAAAATAACCTATAAAGGTTAAGGCAACTGGCTTAAGTCCTTATAACAACAACTTAAGTAAAAATAAGTAATACAATGATTTCTTTATCTTAAGTCATTCTGTATTATTTGTTATCCGTTTTAGGTCAAGGTTCTGAGTTAATCTGAAGTATTGTATTGTACATTTCCACCATGCATTGTGTATGCCTGTCTGGTTTACCGACGGATCTTTGGTATATTTCGTAGTTGCCATGTTATACATTAAAAACTTAACGTTGGATCGCTTACATGACAAATTCTGGAGTCCATAGTATGTTGACACCCTATCAAGTTTGTACGTAATTCAGATGCGATATCAACGGAGCTGCATTTCTGTTTTGGACACAATTAAATATTGCAAACCATTATTTATAAACCTTGTATTTTGATTGATTTTTATAAAAGTATCGTATATATAATAAGGTCAACAGGTATGCCTATAAGTATATATTACAGGGCCTTAAGACAAATTACAAAAATGGCAACCATGATAACTGATAGTTTTTGCCTTTTTTCCAATGCTAACCTGAACGCCTCAAGGAAGTTGACTTGTCGATATAAGGTACTAAGGCCTTGTCGAGAACCATCGTATAGGTATCTGCTTGGAAAAATGCAAATCTTTATCAGTATATACTTTTTTAAGAAACAACCTCGCCCTTCAATATTTATCCCCTTCTCCAATGGAAATGAAAGGATCAAATGCTGCAGTTTCGTGCAGTACTTTTCTAACACAATATGCAGTGAAATAATAAAAGGGTGAAATTATAAAAATACCGCGAGACATCATAATTTTCCCTGGGATATGGTAAAGCGTCCGTCCGTCTGTACGCCCAACAATCCGCTTTGTAAGAATTCCTCATTGGTTTTTGGTAAAAATTTATATGGTAACGTAGGTTCCATTATGCCTCAAGCGAGTTCAAAGAAATGTCCTGGTCGAATGTTTTTGTAAAGTTAAGACCAGTTTTCTATTGTGGAAATCAAAATTTTCTGGTAAGGGACTCTAGAAAACTTAGTTATCACTAGATGTGAATAATATTTAAACAGCAGTTTAAGCTTAATTATGTCGCAAGTTAGTTCGAAAATGAATTCTGGTAGAATATTTTTGTATCAGTTGTATCCCTTTGCCGTTTTGAGAATCAACAAACTATCCATCTAGAGCCAGAAAAATTATTTCTCATTGAATATGGATAATACTTAACAGTAGCGTTAGCTCATTGATGCCCTAAATGAGTTCGAAAACAAGTCCTAGTCGAATATTTTTTATGGGAGTTATGAACCTTTGCCATTTATCAATCAACAAAATTTCCTTCCAAATTAAAGCTCTAGTTGGGTTTTGATATAGTATTTATCTCGATGATGCCTCAAAGGTGTTCTAAGATGAGTCCAGGTCGAAAAAACTTGACAAAGTTTTCTCTGACGAATTAATTATGGCATAAAATTTGCTTAAAAAGTTTATACAGGATAGATGAACAAACACGTGTGTACATAGAAAAAAGAAGGGAAACGGCAAATGTGTCAGAGATACCTTTTTAATATTAGGGGTCGGGTTGGGGTTGCAATTAATCTCCGGAGCGGAGTTTGATATATGGCTTGGTGTGGTTATCTTGTTTTATAATTACAGCAAATTGTCATTTTCATGATTTTGACAATATTTTAGTTAAGCAAATGGATTCAACTTCTTCATAATATGTTTCTATAAGTCAGTATACATTTTACTGGCTAAACTAAAAGCATTGTTCACGGGACTTCATGGCAAGTGCACATTATATAATATGGCAGCTGTTGATTAGATATCGTTAATTTTCGTCGAATGTTTTGGGGATATAAGTCGTTACCCACTATCTTATTAAGAGTTTAAATGTACAGAAATTGAATCCGTTTATAGCATATGGCAAAGTGTCAAGGCACATATATACATAAAACACAATTTAAATGGATTTTATTGACTATCACGGGAGATAACTGAGATGTATTGTTTACCTACAAAGATATAAATATACATACAAATAGGAAAATATGAAGAACACAAGACCTTTTGTTGTTAGCTCAAAACCACAGAAAGTTTCAATACGTTGCTGTGGGTGTAAATCATTAGTTAATTCTGATCATCTTCGTCTTGGAGTGAGGGAATTTAAATCAACTTCCTGGTTTCACTACGCATGTTTCTGGACAAACTGTTTCTATAGAAACCATTTGAGAGGAGTTGACAGTCAGACTTTATCGGAGCTAGTTGACGGTTATAATGGCATATCGCAATCTGATAAGACTAAACTTTTGGCTGATACAAGCGGAAATCCAGTCGAGTCCAGAAAAGTTGCATCTCGAGTTGAAATATCTTTCGAAGGAAGCGAAGCCGACGGGGATTACGAACTGGATGACAACACATTTGATTTGAGTAATCTAGCGTGCGTTTCTGTAATCAAAATACAAACGAACTTGTTCATAAGCATTCGGAAGTTCTTTATTCCGAGAGGACGATCTGTTGCAAAACCAACCAAAACTGGCATCAGCCTGACACGTGATCAGATCGTACGTTGATGACATACATGATGCAATAGCTAAAACGCAAAAAACTCTGAAACAAAATGAGAAAGATAAAAAAGAAGTGAAAGATAAAGAAAAAACAAAACAGCCCAATGAAAATCCAGGTAAGAAAATGAAGGGATACAGATAATATCAAGTGATAAAACCCAGCTGACCTCAGTAGCTACT
>MJUU01036890.1:81449-92385 GCA_002080025.1 Modiolus philippinarum | reverse complement strand
CCCCCCCCCCCCCCCCGAAAAAAAATGCAGCTGAAATATTGAACAGCAAGGATATATAAAAAAAATAAGAAGTAACAAATATTTCTCTAATGTTTCATTTCAGAGGGTAAGTAACAATTCGCTCGAATCATTCATTAGGTGTATCTTCGGTATCGGCGCAACGCATATAACTTCCGACTTTTGGTAAGATTTTACTATTCTGTGTACAATATAATTGGTATGGTAGTCCATATTTTGTTGTGTTGAAATTTATTGTTAATGCATTAAATTAACATATTTTTTTTTCTTTTTGCAGATTGGATACTATTTTCTTTGTCATGGAAACGTCGTATAAGCATTTTTGCTTCTGGAGAGGACGCAGTAGTTGACATTCGTGAATTTTCTGAAGAGAAAACATTTTCCGAATCAAATCGAGGAATAAGACTTATACCTGACCAATGGAAACATCTGGTTGATAATATTGACAATATAAACCACACCCTTAGTGGAATAGCAATGTAATTTTGGACTAAATGCCATGCAATAAAAAGAATAAATTGCGTTTCAAAAAGTTTGTTTTCTCTATGCCATAAACATGGTCATCATTAATATCAGTATTTCAAAAGTTTTGATATCTTTTGTAGACCACTGTCCATGGGTATAAGGACAGAGTAACAAGTTCCACTATTCGCCATCACATATTTACAATAGGGCACATATCACTCTGGGTCAAGTTAAAGAGAAGTATCCTTATCTTATCAGGAAACAATCATTTTTTATATCCCCTGCAAACAAAGTTTTCGGGGGGGTATATATGAATCACCCTGTCCATCCGTCCGTCTGTCTGTCCGTCTGTCCGTCCATGTAACTTGTCAGCGCATGTTCTCCTAAGCCGCTGCCTGGATTTTGAAGAAATGTTACACAGTTTTAGTACACCACCTGAAGATGTGCATGAAGTCATATGGGTGCTGCTGGAAATTTTGAAGGGGAAATGTTATACAGTTGTAGTACACCACCTGAATATGTGCATGAATCATATGGTTGCTGCCCAAAATTTTGAAGGGGAGATAATTTGTCTTTGAATATTTTCTTGAAAAAAAGGGGGGGCGAACCTTGTCGGCATATGTTCTCCTAAACGGCTGCTTGGATTTTAATGAAATGTTACACAGTCGTAGTACACCACCTGAAGATGTTCATGATGTAATTGGTTGCTGCGCAAAATTTTGAAGGGGAAATAATTTGTCTTTGAATATTTTCTGTGAAAGGAGAGGACGAACCTTGTCAGCGCATGTTCTCCTAAACGGCTGCTTGGGTTTTGATGAAATTTTACACAGTTGTAGTACACCACCTGAAGAGTTGTATGAAGTAATATGGTTGCTTTCTGAAATTTTGAAGGGGAGATAATTGGTCTTTGAATATTTTCTGGCAAAAGGGGAGGACCAACCTTGTCAGCGCATGTTCTCCTTAACGGATTCTTGGATTTCGATGAAATGTTGTACAGTTGTAGTACACCAACTGAAGATGTGCATGAAGTAATATGGTTGCTGCCCGAAATTTTGAAGGGGAGATCATTCATCTTTAAATATTTCTGGTAAAAAAGGGGGACAAACTTTGTCAGCGCATGTTCTCTTAAACATGTATTTGGATTTTGATGAAATGTTACACAGTTGTAGTATGCCACCTGAAGTTTTGCATGAAGTAATTCGGTTGCCGTCTGAAATTTTGAAGGGGAGATAATTCTTTTTGAATAATTTCTGGTATTAGGTGAGGTATATCAATGTGCCCATATTTGTACTTTGTCCACAAATGTATTCTGTCCACACACACTTAAATTTAAACTTGCCATATTGATTCAGGGTTCAATTAGCAGGGGGTATAACTGGCTGCCATTCGGCGACAGCTCTAGTTTTATATTTTCTGAAGATTACTTCATAATAAACTACGATTGGATATGTTGTACGTACAAAATCCGATTATATCTTAGGTTCTTCAAAATGGACATCTCGTATAGGCTCTTTCAAGACCATGACTACGCAGCTATAACTATAGAGATTGATGCAAATACATTTTCTGTACCTTATATATCAACAAATAGTCATAGCTATACTAACAAAGTATAGATGATTTAGTAAATTTTATTAACCTATAGCACCTTATAAAAGAGTAATTCCTAGTCTGCATGTGCATTTTTCTTGTATCCTTGCTTAAAAACAAATGGTCGAAAGATTTCCCAGTAAACAGAAAAAAATGACAGTAGCATCCCAGACGTACAATCATTGAACAGAAACCCTCGTGTTCTTGTTACGTATGGTATTGTGTACATTTATATCTACAGTAATCAACAATGAAAGGATATGGAGTAAATGCACATGAGACAAAGTCTCTACAAATACATGATTAAATAAAGCAACGGAACAACGTTTTCATTGTTGTTTTTTATCTTGAAGTCCCCATGAGACCTTCAACAATGAGCTATGCTTATACCTAATGGTTAGTTCAAGACGGTCCCTATAACTCCGGATTGAGAGTTTTGCCTACATGTATATACATTTAATTTTTTTCTGGAATATTTGGACTGCTTTGAGTGTCCTGCCAGAGGAAATATATACAGGATAAGGAAGAAAAATCCACATATTGTCGCATTTTTATCACTAGGTCTGTCACTGTACTCGTGAGAGCTCGAATATACATGAAAACCTACCAAATCGTATTGACATCAAATAATTTAAGAAGCTCTCGTAATCATGAGATAGTATTTCATAATTATGATATATTATATCATAATTATGAGATATAATCTCATAATTATGATACAGTAAGTCATAAATATGATATAATTGTCTCATAATTACGAGATATTGTTTCAAAATTATAGGATAATTATCTCATAATTATGACATATTTCATAATTAGGATTTTTACCTCATAATTATGAGATATTATCTCATAACTATTAAATAAAATTCATTATTATGAGATGTCATTTCCTAATTACGAAATATTATCTCATAATTAATAAACTGATTTGAATTAAAACCCTGCAATGTAAGTAATCTACAGGTTCTTGATGATTATTTACGGTCCTGATAATTTATCCATAGACTTAAATGATATTCCAAAACTATGTCATAAAAAATGCATGGGTGTTATATGGAACACATGTGTCGCCTGCACTATATATATTTAAGAGTTCTTGTGTTTGTTCTTGAACATATTGAATAGGATAAATTAAAATTAAAGTTGAGCAAACTATATGGTGCACATCTACAATATATACTGAAACAATGGTTTAGGAGAGGATGTGGATAATGCTAAAATTTTTTGGAGCTATACAGACGGACAGACGGACGGACGCAAGACGACGGATAGTGATCCCTAAATGTCGATCATGCACTAGGTGCAGGCGACACAAAAATATCAGATACTATTTCATAATTAGGCCATCCTAAATTAATTCTTTGTTTAGCGCCGACCACGCGAATAGGATTTGAAATTTTTTGAAAATAATATAAAAACAAAACATCTCAAATTTTTGGGTTGAGGTCGCAACTCGTCACCAATTGAGCAGTTGGGCATGGAACGAGTGAAAGACTTGCAAAAGAAAGTGGAATGAAAGGTTTTATGTCAGGCCAGAATTGAAAATAAAAAGTGTGAAATTTGCACTAAAGCATATTTGTGCAATATAATTTGTAAAAGATATTTGCAAGTGTTTTGTTTGAATTTTTTTAATTCTCCCTCTCTCCCTCGTAGCTTTCGAGGTCTTACGTTAGACATAGAATCAATTTTGGACGGCTTTATGAGATATCAATTCATAACAATGAGATACAATCTCATAATTATGAGATAATTATCTCATGATTTTGTGATTTTATTTTATAATTACAAGTTAATTATTTCATAATTATGAGATGTTATCTTATGATAATGCGATCATACTATTTCATAATTATGAGATATTCTTTCATAATTACAAGATCGTGCGATATGCGAAAAGTCATATGTATGAGATAATTATCTCATAATATACAATTGTGGTAAATATGAGTTTTAATAGACCTAAAAATCTATATTGACCAACGCCGGAGACGGGGGTTAATATTGAAATTTTTAAGTCTATTAAACTCATATCGACCTATACAAAAGACCTGTAATTGTTTTATTACATAATAATCAGCTTACATGAAAATTTGCAGGCTTTTCAAAGTTTTTTTTTATAACTTTAGATTTAGGTAGCTGTAAAACACGGGGAACTGATTAAAACAATGATAATAGATAAAGCAAGAAAATGGCCTGGACTTGGACATGTGTCAAACTCGTCCCCACAGCTACCTACCTATTAATTTTTTTTTCAGTTACGTAATTTGTGAAATTGTAATTTTAGTTGTAAATCCGTATTTCTGTTAAGTATTCTGATCTCTGCATACCAAAATCCAGGCATCTACACCCAATTCTGCAAGTTCCCGAAAACATACTTCATGAAATTTGTTGCAACGCGCACAGAGTTTTTTTTTACAAATTTTAGCAGCCGTATAATTACAAGAATTTGTTAATCTGTCCTTTTAGCTTTTTAGCGAAAAGGAATATGATAAAATAAAAATAAAACAATAAGTACGTCAACCTTTCATCACTCGGTTCAACTTCCGATGATAAACAAGCTTCCAACATCAAGATGAAAAATGCAGAACTACTAAAACGGAATACCCCGATGTAAATCGCATTTTTTTACTGTCGATCACCTTCCGGGTATTTTGTAAATATAGTAGTCTGCTTTCAAAATGCTTCTAATGTCAGCAGAGAAAATCAGACGTCTGTTACTATCCCAACGCCATTTCGTTGATCTTTGAAATGTTTGGTTTACCGAATGTACACATAATAGGGCATTTCCGATTGACTGAAAGTCGTGTGACTTAAGGATCAGTGACGTCATCTGACAATATCGTTTTTAATCAAACAATATCAAGATTAATGGAATATCAGGTGACATGTTTTAAACCAATGAAATTATTTAAATAAAATCATTATGTAATAATTATAATTATGAAATAACATCTCATAATTATGACATTATTCTCTTGTAATTTTGAGATCTCATAATTATGACTTATTATCTCATAATTATGAGATGACAACTCATAATTATAAGGTAAATTCTCATGGTTAAGAGATAATTATCTCATAATTGTGAGATATTATCTCATAACTACGAGGTTTTTTTTCTTTATGTGGCATCATTACGCTTCCGTAGGGATGCTTATATCCGGAAAATGGCATTTAAACCGCTGAGCGGAACGAGTCGAAAATAAATTGTAAAGCTTTTCATTAGAAGTTACATGAATGTACCATCTTCAAGTATAATTCGTATAGATGTGCTAAAATTACAGGTATATTAAATGATATTGGTAGTTTAATACAGAATTCCTACAACTTCTTTTTTTCTTGGTTGGTGAAAGGGGGCCTACACCCCTTACAACCCTCCTGAAATCCGCCCCTGAATTATGTTCAAAATTTTCTGACGTTGTACCAGTTTTCATCTATCCATGCCTCCGCGTGTCGACGTGTTTATAACATGCCCTTTATAAGAACAACAGCGAGTACGACGATATTCTCAAACATCGACGAAAGTTGGCATATTCCTAGATTCCATTGAATGTTTGTGATGGTACGATGTAAACAGAAGGCACTGTTGTGAGCCTATTTGTTTATAATATACTGTTTATTATGGGACGATGTAAAAAGAAGGCACTGTTGTGAGCCTATAGGCCTTTTCGAAAAATCATTTGATCCGTTCTTCTATTTCGGCATTTAAATACAATGAAACAGTTCCGGTTATCAACCCAACACGGCAAGTGTTGTTCATCCTGAACACAGTTCATAACACTGTTCACTGTTTAGAGTACTAGATCATTGTTTATCATTATACTTTAGAAGATTTTTCCTTAACAAAAATTGATTAGATAATTCAGTCTATCATATAAAACCTGCGAGGGTAACATTCCCAAAAATTGTCATAAGGCTGCGCATGTGACAATTTTTACAATGTTACCCTCTGTTCACGGTTCAGTGATTTTTAATAATGGTTGCAAGTAAAAAACATTGTATAATAAAATAAATAACATATAGCTGGGAGGGTGACAGAGCAGATTGTTACCCCGAGAAAACATTGTCAACCTCTGCTTCGCATCGGTTGACAATGTTTTCTCGGGGTAACAATCTGCTCGGTTGACAATGTTTTCTCGGGGTAACAATCTGCTCTGTCACCCTCCCAGCTATATGTTATTTATATACTGTGACATTGCACTAATTTTATTATAGAATTAAAATGTATTCAAAGTTTAAGTTGTTTTTTGTTAGCCAACCGTACGATGATATCCGGAAGCGAAGATTCTTTGTATCTCCAGTTCATGGGAGAGCTCGAATCTAGGGAAAAGATAACAACACTTTATAGAAAGGGCTATTTAGTTCATAATACAAATCTGTTATCTAGGGAAAAGATAACAACACTTTATGGAAAGGGTTATTTAGTTCATTATACAAATCTGTTATCTTTTATGATTTTCAATACATGTAAACTAGAGCTTTTCTGTGTACTATGGACTGAACAAGTGTGGATCGTATTGCAAGGCAATACAGAAGTCCCCTACCGGTGGAATAATTCTTCCGTAAATGATGGTTTGCAGTGTGAGACGACTCGTGTTATACCAGCAAAAATAGTTAAAGAAGAAAAGTTTTGCGATCCCAAGGCCCGTAACTCCGTCAAAAATCAATAGACACAACCCATACTCAAACTTGATCTGTAACCCATAGTGGTTGATTATAAACATTGCAAATATCAGCTAATATCTGAAACGGTTTCAGAAAAAAAATCTGGAAATTTACCAAAATTTTCTGAGTCAAAGGCCTATAACTCCGTCCAAAATCAATGGACCAGAACCAAACTCGAACTAGATCTGTAACGCATAGTGGTAGACTCACATAGCAAATATTAGCTTCATATCTGGAACGGTTTAGAAAAAAAGTCTGGAAAACCTATATTTTACCACAATTTTCTAAGTCATAGACTCATAACTCCGTCCAAAATCAATGGACCGGAACCCAACTCGAATTTGCTCTGTAACTCATAGTGGTAGACTCACATAGCAAATATTAGCTTCATATCTGGAACGGTTTAGAAAAAAAAACCGGAAAACCTATATTTTACCATAATTTTCTAAGTCAAAGGCCCATAACTCCGTCTAAAATCAATGGACCGGAACCAAACTCGAACTTGCTTTGTAACTCATAGTGGTAGACTCACATAGCAAATATTAGCTTCATATCTGGAACGGTTTAGAAAAAAAGTCCGGAAAACCTATATTTTACCACAATTTTCTAAGTAAAAGGCCCATAACTCCGTCCAAAATCAATGGACCGGAACCAAACTCGAACTTGCTCTGTAACTTATAGTGGTAGACTCACAGAGCAAATATTAGCTTCATATCTGGAACGGTTTAGAAAAAAAGTCCGGAAAACCTATATTTTACCATAATTTTCTAATTCAAAGGCCCATAGCTCCGTCCAAAATCAATGGACCGGAACTAAACTCGAACTTGCTTTGTAACTCATAGTGATAGACTCAGATTTACTCCATATCCTTTTATTCACCATTCACATAGCAAATATTAGCTTCATATCTGGAACGGTTTAGAAAAAAGTCCGGAAATCCTATATTTTAGCAAAATTTTCTTAGTCAAAGGCCCATAACTCCGTCCAAAATCAATGGACTGGAACCAAACTCGCACTTGAATTCTAACTCATAGCGGTAGACTCACATAGCAAATATTAGTTTCATATCTGGAACGGTTTAGAAAAGGCCCATAACTCCTTCCAAAATCAATGAACCCGAACCAAACTCGAACTTGCTTTGTAACTCATGGTGGTAGACATTAAATGAATATCTCTTATACAAAATGTAGTATGGGAAAAAAGTCCGGAAAACTGAGTGTGACGGACTGACGGAGTGCAAACCTTAAGTCCCCCGTCGGCGAAGCCGGTAGCGGACTAATACTATGCTTATATCATTTATTCTAACATTTTTTACACATAGTAGGCTTTTCGTTAGAGTAAGATGACCGTCTAGATATCGTTTCCACTCCACTCGTTTTTCTATATATATGTAGAATGAATCTAAAAATTTACGGATAGATTTACTGTTTGTCTGGTTTGTGATTGGCTATCACCAAAATTATCGTATATGTTGTAGCAAATTTTGTACCCATTACGGGGCTGAAAAAAAAACATAAAAATGCTAGAACTTTACTAACTTTAGAACTTCAATAGTGCAAAAATTTGTCGGTTGCTCAGGTTATTTTCCTCTGCAGGATACAAATCTGGGCTGGCATTACGAAATTCATTGGCTTGTCCGTCTTCATGCATTCTAGAACACTTGGGCTTCTAGGCTGATTAAAACGCAGTTTTGCTTTGCTTTTAGGTTATTCATTCTATTCTATTATTCATTCTATTCTAACACTTCGATATATTTTGATTTTTGGCTGTGGCTGCTCGTCCACGCCACGTGGACGTGTAGCCTACAGCCTGAGACTCCACGTAGCTGGTTACCGGATAAAAACGGAGTAATTAATATCAGCAAACAAAATCAATGAAGCCACGTGGTGTGAGAAATACTTAATTCAAGAACTTAGTCTGATTTTTGTGTACTTTGTGACATTAATATTTCTACGTTAATGTAGGAAAAAATTATTAAAAAGGATACGAGACCATGCATTGTGTGTCAGTTTCTGGACTGTGAACCAGTTACTCAAAAATAATTAGTGTATAGATCTTAATGAGTTCGACAAAAACATTTCTCACACTTCTAGCGTATATTTCATCCTCGTTTCGCGTATTTCTTGGTTCCTTTGATGGAACAAATTTCCCATTTTTTTTTTAGAATTCATGACTTCCAAACTTTTAGATTTTATCTGCACTGAAGAGACATCAGTTGTCGAAATGCGCATATGCAGAATTTGAATTCACAGTAACTTCGGTATTTAGTTATTTCCTAACTATTCGTTTTTATCTTTTTCACAAATCGTGAATCTGGCAAAAAAAAAACACTCCCTCAGCTCGCCCTGTTTTTACCTTAAATGATAATTTTGGAATATTTTCACTGTTCTCCGAAAATGTTCCTTCATTTAAAAGTATACGGCAGCGTGGACGCGGCGTGGGAGCACAGCCACTGCCTTTGATTTATGTTGCCAATTATTTCTTCATTTTATACTCTATGAACTTGAATTGTCGAAGTGTTGATTTGCAGATCCCAAATATCACTAAAAATTCGGTAAATCTGTCTTACAGGTAATCGGCACTTTTTCGAAAAATTAATCCGCCTTTTCTTCATAGATTTAAAAAAAAAACTCGCATTTGATGTATAATCCGCGATTTCGTAAATCTACCATGCAATTGATATTTGTGAAAATGTAGTTCACCCGCTCTTTTGAATTATCAATATATACTTGGATTATCAGTGTCTGAATTATTTGAAAGATATTAAAATTTTCAAAAATATTGCAGAGCCTAGCAATATCCGACTTTAAATACACCTTCCCCGTTTTATGCACCCCCTTTTCATATTTTTAGTGCTACATTCTATTTGAAACCTCGAAAATCTGATTAATAACTTCCGTAATTTCATACCTATTCCGCATCGAGACACACACACTGATATTGTCCTGGGGCGGAGTTACCTAAGAAAGACTATGGTGCAGATGTGGTTAATTGACGATCAAGAGGGCGGTCAAAGAGCACCTCATCACCGAGTTCCGCCTCAATATTTAACTCTGCAGGATTTGCAAAAGCTTGGAGTTTTGTATTGGCAGGCAAGTGCAAAATACGCATCTGTTTACTTTCAGAATTGTGAACAATGCAATATTGTTCCAAGCGCGATAACTCTAAATCAATATTTTGATATTTATTTTTCTTTATTTTAGATTGATACAACACAATCACAAGAACTCGATAAAATTAAAGAAGAAAGGGGCTACTCGTTCGAAGATACGATAGAATGCAGTAGAGAAACGCTCCCAAATTATGACGAAAAGGTAAATAAAATTAAAACGGAACCTTTTTTCTTCGTTTGTAAAATTATTTTATTGATAAGAAAACCCGGTAAGAAAACAAAAACAAACAAAAAAAAAGATGACATTTTAGTACAATTGAAATTCGTCCCAACAAAGTTGATAATTTACGGAAAGTGATATGGGACTTGGAAATAAACACCGTCCCTTTTATGTTCTAACACCATAACTACTGATCTCCTTAGAAACGTTTTCAACTTGAAAATAAAAATTGGAAATTTTATAAGTGCGCTAAAGCGCACGCAATGAAATTATGATTTTATGAATAAACTTAAGTAAGGTATAATAACGTATTCTTCCCTAAAACCCCTTAACTGAGCCCTTCAAAGCAAGGAATCATGTGTAGCCTTTTACTCATAATTCCTCCTTCTTTCTAAGGCTGAGCAGGGAAATACCGGATTTCAAAGCAAACTCAATAGAAAGATGAATGAAGAACGACAGTGAATTAAGTGTCGTTCATTAAAAAAAATTATTTAAGAATTGTGTGTTGTACATTTACTTCATATCCTATTAATTCCAAATTTTGGTTTAAAGAAATGGACAACATATGAAATTAAACACTATATAATCATTCTTGTGAAATACAATCTTCAAACAGTTCCTTCCTAGGAATCGTCTAAATTGTAATTAAATTCAAAATGAAACAGTCATCACATCCTTTCATTCCTGGTCGTGGTATAACCAACGTTAACACATAGTTACACAGTCCTAATGCTTCTGACCTCTGCAAAACACAAAAGAGGAACCTAAATAAATTTCTAAGCGACAAAATGCACATACACATGAAACAACTATAATTAACTGTTCTATTCTATTATTTATTTATTATTATTATTATTTTTTTT